>SNVD02011359.1:0-11097 GCA_013180625.2 Boswellia sacra | reverse complement strand
ATATATTTTATTAACGGAATTTTTCTCTAACGGCGATGACCCCTCACTGGAAGCACACTTCTTCCTAGATCTAAGTTCATTGGCTTTTCTCTCATCATTCAGACCGGCGGCGCCGTTGCTGCTCTCTGTCAACTCGGGCGCGCGTTCATTCGCTCGGCCACTGAGCGGCTGAGTCGCGCCGGCCGCCGCTCATTCATTTGCACGCACCTCAACCGCGACACTCAAATGGCCGGCGCCGTTCGCCGTTTGACGTGATTAGAGTCGGCCTGTCTCGGCTCAGCCGGTGGTCTAGCCCGTCAATCGTGCTCTCCTCTATTATTCGGCACCAAACTTACCCGCCGCCAGACAGAGCCGATCGAGCCAGTGCGGACCTTGTGGGCCAGTGTGTCTCTCTCGGGCGGGCTCTCAAGCCTGACTAGGAACGCGCGCCTACCAGCAGCTCGCAGCCTTCGACTGGCCGGCCGCGCTAACAGTGTTGCCTTCTCGCCGAGTCGAGTCGACGGCCGGTCAGCGGGCGCTCTGCCGTAAGTAGATCAAAATCACATAGCGCGCGCCTTCGACCGACCGACCGGCGTGTCGACATCTTACGTCACCGATTCGGCTCTCGATTGCGCAACACTGCTGGCGAGGCCGAAACGGGTGGAGAGTTGTTGCCCAGAATAAGCCGCTTGCTCGTGTAGGTGCTCATGTGCGCGCCCACCTGTGTTTGAGCGTGTGTTTCAATGTATGTGTGAGTGTGTGTGCGTGTGTGTGCGTGTGTGTTTGTGTCCACGAGCGAATATCTGAGTTTGTGCGTGTGCAAGCGAGTGCGCCGCCTTCCAGGTGCTAACTGACCGTCAGGTGGAATCATTTAATTAGGGTGCCTAAATTAGCTTAAAATAGATACAATCGTGCGGGTGCGCCCGCAATCTGTGTGCTTGTGTTCATGTTGTCGAGTGACGTCAGGCCAGTTCGGCGGACGGTCGCTGGCAAAGTTGGCGCCACTCCGGCAAACGAGCCCATTCACCTCCGTCTGCTCTCCTTTCGCCCCCATCTCGAGCGGCTGTTTACATATCTCGGCGCGCGGTCGAGCTCTCGCGGCGGCGCCCATTTGTGAGTGTCTGTTCCATGGCTTCCTCTTCCACGCTGCCTCTGTGAGCGCGAGCATAGCGACGCGCGCAGGCTGATAGCAGCAGCAGCAGCGGCAGCAGCAGCAGCACACTATCAGCGCGGCCGAGCGAAACTCGGTGGATGAACTCTGACCAGATTCTCCTGTTCGAAGCCGACGACCAGCGCGCCAAGTCGGCGGCGCGCAACGGGAACACCAACACCTCGCTCGGTGGCGGTCGCGCGTAGTCCTTTCATCGCTTCCTCGTCGCCGTCCGCCTGTCAGATGGACGAGCTAGCCAGCTGACTGAGTGACTAGCTTGCCGGCGGCCGTCGCCGCCTCCAACTCGGCGAGCGCTCATCCTGTTTGCTGCTGCTGCTGCTGCTGTGTCGAAATCGCTTGGCGGCTCGGGCTTTTCAGCAGTGCGACTGATTAGTGGGTCGAGTCCGTTGGAGGGCCACCGCGAGCGCGAAGGGAAAGAGAAAAGGAAAGGAGTTGAGTGACGAGAGGGTGTATAGAGGGTTTTTTAGGGAGTTTTTAGGTAGTGTAGTTTTCAGTTTAAAGTCTAGTTTTAAGGTTTAAAAGGAGTTTTGTAAAGTTGTAGTCTTTAATAAAAGTTTTATTTTTAGAGTGTGAGTTGGAGTAGTTTAGTTGGTAGAGTTTTTGTCGTTTAAGAAGGTAGAGGGAAGTTCTAGGGTAGTTTTTTTTTTAGTTTTTTAATTAATTTTCAGAAGGGAAGTGTTAACTAACGATTAGGAGTTTGGAAGCTGGCCGAGCGTCTTATCGCGCACGCTGAGCGCGACGCGAAACGAGACGGGCGCGTTGGAGACGCCAATGGTGCCCTTGACTTGTGGCGGCGAGCTGAGATCGTCGTGGTGCACGGCGAGATCGTACTTCTGCAGCAGGCCAACGAGGAACAGGAACACCTCCATCTTGGCCAGCACGTCGCCCAGACACATGCGTCTGCCCGTCGAGAAGGGAATGAAGTAGTCGGGCTTCTGCGCGCGCTCGTTCACAATGAAGCGGCTCGGATTGAACTCCTCGGGCGCCTGCCACAGTTTCGGGTCCATGTGGATGCCATAGAGATTGGGCAGCACTTGGGTGCCCTTGGGAATGCGGTAGCCGGCGATGGTGGCGTCGGCTAGGGTGGCGTGCGCGTTGCCCAGCGCCACCACGTTCGAGCGGCGCAACACCTCGTAGATGGTGGCCTCGGTGTAGGGCATCTGGCCGAGGTCCTCGAGCTGGGGCGCGCGGTCGCGGCCAATGACTTCGGTCGATCTCCTGCTGGATCTTCCCGGGCACTCTACTCTCTCTGCGACGTTGGAGTTTATGAGGTAAAAGAACAAGGAGTATGGCCCACTCGAGGTGGAGGTGAACGTTTTTTTTTTTGTCGAGGCCGGCGGAGAAGATGTCGCTCATGATTTGCACCAGCTGTGGTTGCGAGCTTTAGTTTTCTTGCCCGTCCCTTCGCTTGGCTTCTTCTGCTGCACAATGTACGCGTCCACCAAATCGCGCGCCACAATGCTCTCCAGCTCGACTTGCGGCACGCGCGGCCCCTCCGCCGCCTGCCCCTCGCCCGCGCCGCCCGCCGCATCCACGGTGGGCATCACGTAACCGGAAGTGCGCGGGTGCAACGAGCCGGTGCAATTGGTTAGGCCTAGATTGAAGGTGTCCCTCAGGTAGCGGCGGTGCTCGTCGGCCACGCCCTGGAAGAAGGCGCTCGTCTCGGCCCTGTTGCGCTTCATCTTCTTGTAGGCGTAGCTCACGCCCGGCAGGAAGCGGAAGATGGGAATGAAGTCGAGCGGCATGGCGATGCTGAACAGCCGGAAGCCCTCCTGCATGAGCTCGATCACGCGGTCGAACTTTTCCTTCTCCTCGTACTTCCGGTAGGTGAGGTTCATCACGATGGAGCCGACCACGCTGGAGACGGCGCGCGCCACCATAGGCCTCACCTGGCACGGGCGACCCTCGTGGGCGTGCGCACTGAGATCAGTGACGAACTCCTTGACTTGGTTCTGAGCGGCCGGGAATGCGAACGTAAACGTGTGTGTGTGCGTGTGTGTGTGTGCGTGCGCCAAGCGGCAGAGTAGGGCGATGGTTGGAGGTTAATTACGGGAGCGCGCAGGCAGCCAGACAGACAGGTGCACGGGGCGAGCGGTGACCGCGCGAGCGACAAGGATGCGCGCACAGGCAACATGTGGGCGGCGCGCGACTGAAAGCGAAGGCGAATGCAGCGCACCGCGGCCAAGACGACGCCGTCCGAGGCTAGCGGTGGCCTCCGAGCTGTAGGAAGCGGCGCTGTGCTGATGGATGTGGTCAGTGTCACACTTTGGCCGGCCGACGTCACTCGCCGAGGTCGTGAAACTGGGCAAGCGGAACTGTAGGCCACACTCGCGCGGCAGTCACTCTCGTCTGTTGTTGTTGTTGTTGTTGTTGTTGTTGCTGATGTTGATGTTGATGTTGATGTTGTTGACGTTGTCGCTGTTGCTGCTGGCGCGTGGCCGGGCATAGTAATGGACGCAACTGGCCGTCGGTCTCGCATTCTTCCTGCTCGCGCGCGCGCGTCTGCTCCGAGCAGGAACACAGCCTCAAGCACACGCTCACAGACTCGCACACTAACACTCGCCAGACTTACCTGTATCTTTGCCTCCAAACCCCCTTCGTTTGCCGCTCTTTTCCGCTCATGTTGAGACTCTTGGCGCCCAGCTTGCGCAGCGCCGAGTGCAGGAAGGCGCGCTGCTCCTTCCACAGGGCGCCCTCCGAGTTCACGATGCCGTAGCCCTGGAGGATGCGCGTGAGTTGCGTGTCGGGCCGGCCGCTGAAGACCGTCTGCTTGAAGGCCTGGCGCACGAGCGCCGCGTCGTTCAGCACCACCACCCGGATGCCGCCCAGGAAGATCTGGTAGATGGGCCCGAAGCGGCGGCTCAGCTCCGTCAGCGTCAGGTGGATCTCGGAGCCCAGGAAGGGGAGGTAGCCGAGGAAGGGCAGGCCCATGGGGCCGGGCGGCAGCTGGAGCGAGCCGATGGGCGGATTGGGGTCGCTGTGTCGGCGCCGCCGCTCGGCCGCGTCCTGGGCCTTGCGCTGCCAGTCGGCCAGCCTGGGCCTGGCGGAGGCGGCGCTCAAGTCGGGCTGCGAGAAGCGGCGCTGCATTCGGCTGTGAGCTGCATTTGAATAGTTACCTAGAGCTTGGCCTGAGAGAGGAGACTTGTGGCCACTCGCTTGAGGCTCCCTTTTGTCTGATTTGCTTCCTACTTCGGGCCGCTCGCCGCGAGCCAGCGGCCCCGAGATCTTTGTTGTTTCGCTATGAGATTCTTCGTAGTCGAGCTGCTCCTCCAGCTGCTCGTCGCGGCCCGACTGGAGTCGTGGCCGTCGGCGCGGCTGCTTTGGCTTGGGGCTGGACTTGGGCGCGCGCAGCTTCACCAGCAGCACACAGATGAGCAGCACGAGGAGGAGCCGCACGGCGCCCACCATGGCGCCCGCGGTCTCTTCGCGCGTCAGGAAGGGCACCAGATTGGAGCTCACCAGCAGTTGGGGCCTCTTGTCGAGGTTGCCGTCGGTCAGCAGCGAGCTGGCGGCCGCCTGATAGTGGGCGCCCTCGTCGGTGTTGGCGCTGCTGTTGATTATCTGACTGAGCTCGTCGTAGTGAGAGGAGGACGTAGACAGGCGCATGAGGAGGCTGCTGTTGGCATTGCGCGCGCTGACCATCGGCGTGGCCTGGCCGACGGTGCGACCTTTCCGCCGGCTCGGGCAGTCGAGCTTGTGGCTCGGCGTCAAGAGGGTGAGGCGGTCATTAGAGTAAGCCTGAGGGGTGGCGAGGCTGTGCCCGAGAGCCGGCTGCACGTGCGACTGGAATAAGGGCTTGCGATGGTGAGCTAGCATGTTGATGGAGCGCGCGAGCTGCGACTGTGTGTCCACGCGGCTCTCGCTCTGCTTCTCCGGTCAGTTTGTCGACGCGCGCCCGCGTGCCCTTGGCTCGGTTCGCGTGCAATTCAGCTCGTGTGCAGGTGCTCGCTCTCACTCCCGCTCCCACTCTCGATCTCCAGCTGGTCACTCGGGCGCCTCCCGGTCAATATCACTATGTCGTCTTGATGTTGGTGTTGGTGTTGATGTTGGTGCTGGTGGTGGTGCTGCTCGTAGTGGTGGCGGCGGCGGCGGTCTTATGTCTACTTGTTGCTCGAAAGTTTTCGACTGAAGCCAACAAACTCGAGAGCCTTCGGACTAACGCACTCTGGTGGCGCAGACACTGGCGCGCACTAATATACTCTCGTGTGCTCGAGTGCGCGGGGCGCGCGCACGCACTCGGAGGCCGACCGACTGCGGCTGGCCGGCTGCTCGGCTCGCTCGCTGGGCGCCCGACTAGGGAGCACTCGCTAAACTAACTCGCTCGCCGATCCTCGCGCTCCAGCTCACTGTCCGACCCACCGACTAGCCGACCGACTGCTCGACTCACTCACTGACTTGTCCTCTCGCTCTCTTTCTCCCTCTCCTGCGCGCTCTCTCTCTCTCTCTCTCTCTCTCTCTCTGTCTATTTCTCGAGGATCAGACCAGTCGCTCCCTCCTCATATTCAACACGTCAGTCAGGACAACGATGGACCCACCACTGCGATTGACCAGAAACCGACTGGCGGCTATTAAACTAAGGACCAAAGCGTCACTGTCTGCCGACACAACAGAGGCCGCCGCGCGCACGGGCCGCCCGGCGCGGCGCACAATAGAGACCGGACTTGCGAGGCGGCGTCCGCGGGCCGTTGTCGTGTTCGTTCGTCGCCCATCTTCGCCATCGTCGTCGTCGTCGTGGTCACCGTGGCCGCCGCGGCCGACGCGCGCCAGCCCACTAATCATTATAGCGACGACGTCGGCGTAGGCCAACTGCACCAAATCAGCTGCAAGCGCGCAAGAGCCTCGTGTTCGCAACGTTCGGCTGGTTGGCGGCGCCGCTAGGAGCAAATCGTACGCAGGTACGGGCGAGCGCGTGCGCATAACCGCCGTGCACCTGCAGCCGCACCTGGCTCTCTGTCTCTCTCTCGCTCGCCCGCTCGCTCCTTCTCATCCCTAGCTCCTTCTCCCTCGTTCGCACTGGGCGACTCGCACGCTAAAGGCGATCGTCCTCGCCATCATCCTCATCATCATCACCGCCGTAGCAGTCGCCTGAGAAGTCGAGACAACAACACCGGCAACAAGTAAGCGCACGAGTTGCGGCCTGACTGGGCGGCCGACTGCTGCCAGCTCGCAGTCGGCGCTTGGCTGTGTGTGCGTAGTATGTGAGCTCGCTCGGGAAGCAAGCGCCATCCCAAATGGACACAGATAGTCGCCGCCACCGACACCGTCGGCTTGACTACAGAGCTGCGCAGACGCTCAGGTGCACGATAACTCGATGGAGAGAGAGACCCGCCGCTCGGCTAGTTCGTTGCAAACCGGCGCCTGGCTCTCACGGTTTCTCTTCTCCCAGTTTGTCTGAGACACACTAGTCGGGCACCATCGACCGATCGCGCGTAGTCTTGATCATCAACCATATTCATTCTTCGTTTCGCCTCTGTCGGCTTCAACTCCTCAACTGTCTCTCGTCTCTCTTATGTGTTCCTCTATGCTTTCTACTTCGCCACGATCAACCGAAACAAAATCGATTCCTTGCCAGGGGGACTTCCAAGTCTCTTGCTACGAAATGTCAATGTCTTCCGTTGTCGACACTGCTGTTGTCAAGCAGTGAGCATAGCGCACGTCGTTCGCCTGGTAATTAGACCCCGGGACAAACCGTGAGGGCCCAAATTAGACGTGGATGTCTGCCGAAAGTCTGGCTGGGCCATTGGGGTGGAGAGTTTATTCCAGTCAGAACGAATAGGAGCAAAGCCGTGACCTGTCTGTGGGCACTCGGCCCGGAGACGCATACACTTTCACCAGCAAACTGACACGCTGTCGGCGGTGCGAGACAAACGAAACCAGGCCAATTCCAGGCCACTCTTAGAGTCGCCTTGAACCAAACATAAGACCGGCGCAGTTCTTTGTCCAGCCGCGCCCAGTTCATTGGCCGAAGATCAGTCGATGGTCCTTTAAATGGATTATGGTGCATCCGATCCGATGCGCGTGCACAAGAGCCGCGCAGCACCTGTTGTTCATGCTCATTAGTCTATTCAATCCATCTGTCGCGCACCGAATCGGACGGCTCCTTCAGAGAGCCTTCCCGCAACGGTGCACCACACCGTTGCCTGTCGCCGACGAACTGACGCGGCTCTCACTTGATGTCCTACAAAAAGCACCGCCAGCAACAAATAAGCCTCACACTTTGTGTGTGAGTATGGCGGTGACACTGGTGGGAACAGGACCCGGCACCCCAAAGTCACTGACCGGGTCAACTCCTCTTGGATGTACACGGACAATAGCCTGTTGCTTGATACAAACAGACACACCTATTTACATGCAATGGAATCGATCTCTGTCAATGTCGGTGCTATCAACATGAGTTTCTTGCGATACATAACGTCGCTCTGGATCGGGTTTCTTTCGAGGTACACTGCTGTTAGCTTGGGTAATTGTTTTAGATCCTCGACATGTGACCAATCTGCTATCTTGTTATCGTTCAGCCACAGCTCCTCCAAATTCTTCAGATGACTTATATTCTCTATCTTATCCAATTTGTTCTCAGCAAAATCAAGCGTCTCGAGTAGCTTGTTAGAGTTCAAGTTTTCGATTGTTGAAACGCCGTTATGGCTCATGTAGAGCTGGGTCAAGTTGACATTGGTATCAAGATTTTCAACTTTTGTAATACGATTGCTCTGGATACTCAGCAACTCCAAATTCACAAGCTTATCAAGGTTCTCCAGCTTTGAGATCTTGTTCTTGCCCAAGTATAACTCCTTAATATTGGTTAAATTGTCAAGATTCTCTATCTTACGTATCCTGTTTGATCCCAACTCAAGCATGTCTAGATTCGTCAGTGCTTCCAAGTTTTCAATCTTCTCTATACGGTTGTTGACAAGATATAACTTCTTCAGGTTAATGAGCTTGTCCAGGTTCTCTATCTTCTTTATACGATTGAATGATAGATCCAGTATCTCAAGATTGAAAAGTGCATCTAAGTTACATATCACAGTTATTTGATTATCATACAACTCAAGCTCGCGTAACTTGATGAGTGGATTCAAGTTCTCAATATCTGTTATCAGATTGTTCCTGAATGATATGACCTCTACTTTCGTCAGATGTTGCAGATCACCTATTGAGCGGATTCTAAAGTGATTCAAGTTAACTTCTATTTCATCAGCGTCGATTGACTTCCAATCAAACTCTTTATCCTCCTCGTTGCCCTCATCTTGGTTTCTGATATTTGATCTCTTGTCCCCGCTGTCGTCAGACATGATTTAATTGAGTGCCTCTGCCAGGTATCTGGCGAATTTCCGGCATCAAATAGAAATCGAGAGTTATCCTTGTTGAATATCGAATGAGAAAACTTGTGTTAAAGAGCTATAATGTTACTGACATCTGTAATGTATTATCAATAGTGCCCGCGCGATTGTTCGGATTGTTGCATTACGAAAGCCGCCCAAGAGTTGGTCCTGAGAATGACTGCTCTCTGCCAGATCGCAGGCATTCAAAGCTTACTGATCTGAGTGCAGGCAGGCACGAAGCTTTGCGTTGCGAGGAAGGAAATATTTCGATGTTGACTCGACATCATTGTCATTGCATAATAACAACAATTTCTGACATACCGTGCACAATGATTAAGACCGCTATCATCGTTTCATTAATATCACGTTCCAGATTTAATCTTTAAAAATAATAAACAAGCATACTAATCATGGACACAGTTGATACCCACCAGGGTGATCCGAAGCCTACTCTGGAGGCCAGCTCGGCGATGAACGAGTCACCTGAATCATCCAGGAATGTCCGGCAACACCAGTCACGTTTTCCCGATGATATTCAACTAAAATACCAAGCACGTGATGGAACTTATCTTAGCCAACTATATAATCAACCTCTCGTAACTACTCTCACAAGCTTTAGTCAGGTTGCTAACTTGGTTCGTAACCCGTACGAGCTTATCAACATAGAAGACTTCGTCCGTCATGCTAGTGGCAGCAACAGGCACAAAACTTCTAGGACAAATGAGAACTTCGCGCAAACCCTCAACCGGAACCGTCATTCCTCGACAACCCTTGGGGATGAGGTAGCCCGCGAGATGGATACTTTCGTCGCAGATGACAATCTCAATCAATCTGGACGTCTCGGTGATGAGACAAGAAACGAGTCGCCTATTCCAGCAATACCTCCAATCGAAGCATCCAAAAAACGTGGGCGTCTCGATCCCCTAACCATTGAAGGATACGAAACAATGAGAGAGTCCTCAACAGACTTGGAACTGATCGAACGCATATTTGGCGGTAGCATGAGTTCCAACCAGTTGCGTGCCGCCCTGTGGCCTTACTTGTTTGGCCTTGTAACGCACCGAGGTAAATTTGATCTGTCCAAGGCTGATGATGGCAGCAAAGAATACATCTTCGTTGAGCATGATGGCAATAACCATCGTTGGGCCGAGCTTAAGGATCTCTACATGAAGTATCGTGCCCAGTGGGAAGCCATTCTACCTGACCAAGAAACACGGTTCTCAACATTCAGGGAGCGTAAATCACTCATCGAGAGAGATGTCATCAGATGTGATAGACTTCATCCATTCTATGCTGATGAGCCTCAAAACTTGACTCGGCTCAACGATCTCTTGATGACTTACATGATGTACGATTTCGATATTGGATATGTTCAAGGTATGTCGGACATTGCTGGACCTATCCTGTTCATGTACAATGGTGACTCCCTGAAGTCATTCTGGGTTTTTGTTGAAGTTATGAAACTGTTTCGTAGGAACTTCGAAAGCTCACAGAAAACGATAGAGTTTCAGCTCCAGTGTCTATGTGAACTTATCAAGATTACAGATCCAGTTTTCGCCCAGTATCTTCAAGAAAACGAATTCCTGAACTGTTTTTTTGCCTTCAGACCCATACTATGCCAGTTCAAACGTGAACTAATGAAGGAGGATGAAGATGACTATACAAAAGTCCTATTCTTGTGGGACACCATATGGTGCGTAGAGAGGCGCCGTGTCCTTCGAGAGAAGGTGAATGATAATGAACAAAACACTTCACCATTAACTCAGACACCTTCATCAGCACCTAAAACTGATATACCATCCACCAGCACCAACGATCACCCGTTCGTTATATCAATAGATCCAAATCAAGCAGATTCACCAAGGTACAAACTTTTCGAGACAGAAATATTTGCTCTCTCCCTATGTTTATCTATGATTCGACGTGAAAGAGACATCATAATGGCTCAAAGGCAGGATGCGACGGAGATTCATCGACATTTCATCGACCCCAAGTTGGCCAGTGATCTTAACAATTTCATAGAGCATGCCATCAACATATACTCATATTTGACGAACGATTTTGACCTGACGAAACTGACAGCACCGAAACAGACAGTCTGTCCACAGAAGTCTGATGATACGACTGAGTCTAGAGTCGCAGGATCTCCAGTGTCTGCTGACGTGTATGACTCGCTGAGCGACTTCCTCATCATTGGAGGTGCTTCAGGTTCCTGATACTCTTGGCAGCTGAGGAAAAATTTTAATCTAACTCATTGAATCCTCATATCATTAGAGATTACTAAAGTCATGTTATCACATTATCTGCACGCCCGCATGTGTCGTTTTGCAACAGATTGACTGAAATCAACATGAATGCGTCTGTCATCCAGAAGGACATTGTCCATCTTCAGATAGGCCCTCTCGCAGTTGTCTTTGTCTTCATACTCGATAAATCCATATTGCAACGATTGTCCAGTTTTGGAGTCCTTGATGATCTTCACTGAGTTGATTTTGCCGAAGCGGGAGAATATTCTCTCTAGGTCTTGCTCCTCTGTGATAGGATTAAGTTTACAAATGAAAAGAACATTTTCAGGAGGCTTAGCGTCTGCACTTGGTAAATCACCTAGAATTTCTAGCAGGATGGCCT
>SNVD02011358.1:0-11016 GCA_013180625.2 Boswellia sacra | reverse complement strand
TTAATGTTACTAACATCCTTAATCACACATCTATTATGCTCAAAAGTAACAAAATATCCCTTATCACACAATTAACTAATGCTAATCAAATCATGTTTCAAACCATTGACAAGCAAAATATTTTCAATAATAAGTGAAGAAGGGTTACCAATATCACCATGTTCGATTACCCTTCCTTTGGCATCATCACCGAAGGTCACATATCCTCTTTTCTTTATGATTAATCTTGAGAATTTGGAGGCATCTCCGGTCATATGCCTTGAGCATCCATTATCTAAGTACCACTTGTGTTTGCCACTCCTTTGTCTCTACAATCAACATTCAAGGAGTAACTTTTTGGTACCCAAAAGTTCTTGGGTCCTTGGGGGTTAGTTATGGTACTTTTTGGAACCCATATTTGTTTCAAATTAGGATTTCTCTTAATATAACAATAATACACTTTGTGTCCCTTTCTTCCACAATAAGTACATGAATGATTAGGATTATTCCTAGAAGATGCATGAACAAAATAGTTTTTAAAATACTTTTGATTTTTATGAGTTTTATATCCTAACCCTTTTTTATCAAAAACACACCTTTGGTTTTGTAACATAGAATTCAAATTTTTTGTACTTTTAGTAAAACTATCAACAATATTTCTTAAGTCATTATTTTCCTTTTCCAAAATAGCATTTTCTTTCTCTAATTTATCAAAATCCTTTTGTTTTAAAATCTCATTTTCAGTTTTTAAAAAATGTATTTGACTTTCCAAACTTTCAAAATCTTTTTGCTTTAAATTTCATTTTCATTTTCTAAAGCTTCATTTATTTCCACCAACTCTTCTAATTGAGATAACATGATTTTTTGACTTCTTTTTGAAAGCATTGATTTTTGAATTTTGTTTATCAACTTGCACATGTAAATTTTGAAATGCTTCAAGTAATTCATCATATGAAAGCTTAGGATCATGATTTAGAATACTTATCTCATTTTCTCTTAAAGCCATGAAGCACATGTTTGCCATTTTGCAATCTTCTTCTTCATTCTTCTTCAAGGTGATTTCATGAGTCATGAGAGAACCCATAAGTTCTTCTAATGGTATTTGGTGAGGTCCTTTGCTTCTTGAATTGCCGTCACCTTTGGCTCCCAAGATTTTGGTAGACACCTAAGAATCTTTCTCACCATTTCAACATTAGAATAAGATTTACCGAGAGATTTCAAACTATTAATAATTTTCGTAAATCTAGTAAACATTTCAGAAATTGATTCATCCGATTTCATCTTAAAAAGCTCATAACTATGAACTAGCATACTAATTGTGGATTCTTTAACTTGCTATTGTTCTTCACGTGAGTTACTTCACCAAGGTGGTGCCGACATGAAGTAATATCTTGTGCCGAGAACAAGTAGATTCTTCTATTAAAACTATTTTCTATCTAGAGCACAAATTACACATTCATAGCTTTAGCATTCAAACTCAATTTCTTTTTATCATCTTCACTAAACTCTTTAGGTTCTTTAAGCATGCTTTCTCCATTTTCAATGTTGGTAGGAACAAAAGGTCCTTCCAAAACAATAGACCATAAATCATAATCAAAATATTTCAAGAAAATACTCATTCTAGTTTTCCAATAAGAGTAATCACTTCCATTAAAAAATGGAGGTCTAGAGATAGAAAATCCCTCAACATATGAAGTTGAATTAAAAGTTGTCATAGCTCAAACATCGATTAAGATTTAAAAAATTGAGCAACCTTGCTCTGATACCACTTGTTGACCCAGGTATGACAACCCAAGAGGGGGGGTGAATTGGGTTTTATTTATCAAAACGAATTTATAAAACTTTTCTTGAAAGATAAAATTATTTCACTTTTTCTTTTGAGAATAGAAGTGAAGAAGATGAAAATAGAAGTTGTCTAAGATGCAATCAAGAGAATAGCAATAATAAATAATCTCAAGTGCAAGTAAATGTAAAGAGTATAGGATAGAGAGAGTGCAAACTCAATTTACGTGGTTCGGCAAACCTTGCCTACGTCCACGGGCTCCTAGCTTCACGAGCTAAGCTTTCAACTAAGTTGTAGAAATCTTTACAACTTGATTGATGAACAACCTCACCAAGACTTTATCTTCCAACTCTTGATAACACCACACCAAGAGTTCTTCTTGATGAACAACCTCACCAAGGCAACTTTCTTCAACTCTTGCTAACACCACACCAAGAGTTCTTCTTGATGAACAACCTCACCAAGGCAACTTCCTTCAACCCTTGATAAAACCACACCAAGAGTTCTTCTTGATGAACAACCTCACCAAGGCAACTTCCTTCAACTCTTGATAACACACAATAAGAGTTCTCTCAAGGATAACTAATATCCTTTACAATAATATCTCACTCTCACCACAATACAAGAATAAAGATAATTTTTACAACAAAAGTATAACTCTCTTCAAAGAGTAGATAAATAATATAAAAGCTCTCTAGACTTGATAGTTCTCTTGCTTTTTGCTTGATAAAATGCTTCTCTTGCACTTGTTGAATGCATGGGAGAATGGGTCCTTTTATAGGCAAATGAGATGAACTTAATCAAGTGAAGACACCATCTCCAAATTTTCTGCCCACCATAAAAACCGTAATCTTGTCTGCCATTTTTTGTCAATGTTCCGTTTGAAATTTGAAAATCTGTAAAACATAAAAGATCTTTACATTTGAATAAGCTTTCCAACGCATCAAGAATCAAGTCATTTGGATATCTGTAGCTCAAGATATGGCCAAAGCACCATTCGATGCTCATGTGACTTGATTTTTCCTCCATGTGTCAGTCCACCGACTTGAATGATAATTCTGTCAGTCTTCCGTTTGAAATTTGAATTTCTTCAAAACATAAAAGATCTTCATATTTGAATAAGCTTTCCAAAACATTAAGATTCAAAGAATTTGGATATCTCTATCTTAATATATGGCCAAAACACCATTCGGTGCTCATGTGAGTTGATTTTTCTTCTCTGTGTCAGTCCACCGAATTGCATGTCAATTATGTCGGCCTTCCATTTGAAATTTGAATTTCTTCAAAAAATATGAAATGTGCCCATTAAGTCATCTTTCTAATGCCACAAGAATCAAGTTATTTTGATTTTTCTAGCTCAAGATATGTCCAAAAGAGTATTTGGTGCTCATATCAGCTGCTTCCATTTGTCTTTCACTTTGCATGATGATTTGGACGATCTTGCACTTTAAATTTGAATTTCTTTAAAACATATGAAAAAAAATGTTATTTTTATTATTTTATAAAATTTATTGATATATTAATTATATTTTTTTATATAATTTATTAAATTGAGTAAGCTTTCCAAAGGCTCAAGAATCATGTAATTTGGGCATTTTTAGAGAAATATATGATCAATTGATTAAACATTGCTCATGTGTCACATTCCTTGAATCAAACCTTGTACTTAAACTTTGGTGTCTTTAACATGTAGTCTTCTCCTTAGCTTCAACACTTCATTTTAATAAGCCTTTTCTTGATTTGACAATTATTTCAATGATATTACTCTTGCACATAAATAAACATGTTAGTAAATCACAATTAATCAATGTGTATTGTTATCATCAAAATTATCATGTAGCCTTAGGGCTAACACATTTCTACTAGTCAATGAAGGGTTCATCGACCATTGCTACAAGCTAGTTAAAGACTTCATCGACCATTGCTACAAGTTGATCAAGGGTTCACCAACCATTGCTCCAAGTTGATTGAAGACTTCATCTTCTGATGTTGAGATTTAAAGGAAGATGCTTTCATATGAACCATGGAATTTGAGGTTGGATGCCGTTATCTAGTTGCCTTGTGCTTTCACAAGGACTTTGAGTTTATCGACCACTACTTCAAGCCGATTGATGATGCTTTCTTTTGGATACTGGTTCCATAGCTTCTTGGAGATAAGAGTTGACTTGAATTCTTTGTCCTATGGGGGATTGAATTGGATTTGTTGCTTGGTTAGAAGTTTCATCTGCTCCTTGTCATGCTCCACTGGGCATCTGATTTGAACTTCACACATTGTTAGATACCTTCATCTGCTTTAGTCCCCAGGTTTTTTGGGGTTGACGACTGCTACCTCTAGTTGTTTAAGGATTCAGTTGGATTGAGGACCGTTGGCACTGGCCGTTGTGAACGAGGCGTCCATCTCGCCAGAGCATTTGCGATCACGACACTGTGTCAAAGCCTCTTTCAAAACTTAACGGAACACAAACGAGCCATGGGCACGTATGGAGAAATGGAGTCGCCACCCAATTATTCCATTGGAAATGAATTGTGGCAATCCGATCTCTCGCTTCAAGACCTAAACTACCCTCATCCCTTTAGAGATGGTTTTGAGAAGTTAGGCACGGGCCATTCAAGTCGCCTGGATCAACATCCGACCTCCACTAGGTTATACCAAATTAAAATAGCTCATGCTGTTACATAGTCCACTTAAGTTGTTCATTTTATGCACATATTCCACTTAATCTTCATTAGACATGTGAGATGATTATCTAATCAAGTAATAGTTATATATTCATCCATAAAAAGAGGGAGGAGAACAGAATTACAATTCCTTCAAACATGGGGGAAGGAAAAGAGGATTAAATTGATCATTGTTCTTCTATAATAAATAAAGTAATTCTATTTCTAAACACTTCAAAAATAGCATTCATACATTCATTCAAGTATAAATGATGATGCCTTATCGTTAATGTGAGTCTACCACCACTTCATGGCATCATACAATGGCACTTCTTGGCATCATACAATAGCACTTCTAAACACAGTATATTGATAGCATATTCTCATATTCATAAATCAATTAATTCAATACAAAGCCATAGTCTAGAATCATGGCACCTCCACCTAGAATTGATAATGGAATTCTACCTATTGCTATTCTAGCATAATTCATATTAATTCATATTATTATGACATTTCTGGCTTAATTCAAATAATTGAAATCAAACAAGGCTCTTCTAGCCCAAATCAAAGCATTCAATGGGTAATATGGTAATTCTTGTTAGCCCTAAGGCTACATGATAATTTTGATGATAACAATACACATTGATTAATTGAGATTTACTAACATGTTTATTTATGTGCAAGAGTAAGATCATTGAAATAATTTTAAAATCAAGAAGAGGCTTATTAAAATGAAGTGTTGAAGCTAAGGAGAAGACTACATGTTAAAGGCACCAAAGTTTAAGAACAAGGATTGACTAAAGGAATGTGACACATGAGCAATGTTCAATCAATTAGTCATATATATCTCTACAAATATCCAAATGATGTGATTCTTGAGCCTTTGGAAAGCTCTCAATTTATAACATTTAATATGTTTTAATGAAATTCAAATTTCAAGTGGAAGGTTGTCCAAATCATCATGCAAGTTGAAAGACAAATGGAAGCAGCTGACATGAGCACCAAATACTCCTTTAGACATATCTTGAGCTAGAAAAATCAAAATGACTTGATTCTTACGGCATTGGAAAGATGACTTAATGACGAACATTTCATATGTTTTGAAAAAATTCAAATTTCAAACAGAAGGCCAACATAATTGACATGCAATTCGGTGGACTGACACAAAGAAGAAAAATCAACTCACATGAGCACCGAATGGTTTTTTTGGCCATATCTTAAGATAGAGATATCCAAATGCTTTGATTATTAATGTTTTGGAAAGCTTATTCAAATATTCAGATCTTTTATGTTTTGAAGAAATTCAAATTTCAAACGGAAGGCTGACAGAATTATCATTCAATTTGGTGGACTGACACAAGAAAGAAAAATCAAGTTACATGAGCACCGAATGGTGTTTTGGCCATATCTTGAGCTACAGATATCCAAATGACTTGATTCTTGATGCGTTGGAAATCTTATTCAAATATACAAATCTTTCATGTTTTGCAGATTTTCAAATTTCAAACGGAACATTGACAAAAATGGCAGACAAGATTACGGTTTTTATGGTGGGCAGAAAATTTGAAGATGGTGTCTTCACTTGATTAAGTTCATCTCATTTGCCTATAAAAGGAGCCCTTCTCCCATGCATTCAGGAACAGCAAGACAAGCATTTTATCAAGCAAAAAAACAAGAGAAATATCAAGTCTAGAGAGCTTTTATATTCTTTATCTACTCTTTGAAGAGAGTTATCCTTTTGTTGTAAAAATTATCCTTGTTCTTGTATTGTGGTGAGAGTGAGATATTATTGTAAAGGATAATAGTTATCCTTGAGAGAACTCTTGTTGTGTGTTATCAAGAGTTGAAGGAAGTTGCCTTGGTGAGGTTGTTCATCAAGAAGAACTCTTGGTGTGGTGTTATCAAGGGTTGAAGGAAGTTGCCTTGGTGAGGTTGTTCATCAAGAAGAACTCTTGGTGTGGTGTTATCAAGAGTTGAGGAAAGTTACCTTGGTGAGGTTGTTCATCAAGAAGAACTCTTGGTGTGGTGTTATCAAGGTTGAAGGAAGTTGCCTTGGTGAGGTTGTTCATCAAGAAGAACTCTTGGTGTGGTGTTGTCAAGGGTTGAACGAAAAAGTCTTGGTGAGGTTGTTCATCAAGCAAGTTGTAAAGATTTCTACAACTTAGTGGAAAGCTTAGCTCGTGGAGCTAGGAGCCCGTGGACGTAGGCAAGGTTTGCCGAACCACGTAAATTGAGTTTGCACTCTCTCTATCCCTTTCCTCTTTATATTTACTTGTACTTGTGATTGTTCTTTATTTGCCATTCTCTTGATTGCATTCTATTTTCATCTTCTTTATCTTTATTTTCAAAGAAAGAGTTAAATAATTTTGAACTTTCAAGAAAAGTTTTCTAAATTCGTTTTTATAAATAAAAACCCAATTCTAAATAAAAACCCAATTCACCCCCCCTCTTGGGTTGCCATACCTGGGTCAACAAGTGGTATCAGAGCAAGGTTGCTCAATTTTTTAAATCTTAATCGATTTTTGAGCTATGGTAACTTTTAATTCAACTTCATATGTTGAGGGACTTTCTATCTCTAGACCTCCATTTTTTAATGGAAGTGATTACTCTTATTGGAAAACTAGAATGAGTATTTTCTTGAAATCTTTTGATTATGATTTGTGGTCTATTGGTTTGGAAGGACCTTTTGTTCCTACCAAAATTGAAAATGGGGAATGCATGCTTAAAGAACCTAAAGAGTTTAGTGAAGATGATAAAAAGAAAATGAGTTTGAATGCTAAAGCTATGAATGTGTTGTATTGTGCTCTAGATAGAAATGAGTTTAATAGAATATCTACTTGTTCTACGGCACAAGAAATATGGCACACACTTGAAGTAACTCATGAAGGAACTAGTCAAGTTAAAGAATCCAAAAATAGTATGCTAGTTCATAGTTATGAGCTTTTTAAGATGAAATCGGATGAATCAATTTCTGAAATGTTTACTAGATTTACGGATATTATTAATAGTTTGAAATCTCTTGGTAAATCTTATTCTAATATTGAAATGGTGAGAAAGATTCTTAGGTGTCTACCAAAATCTTGGGAGCCAAAGGTGACGGCAATTCAAGAAGCAAAGGACCTTATCAAACTACCATTAGAAGAACTTATGGGTTCTCTCATGACTCATGAAATCACCTTGAAGGAGAATGAAGAAGATTTCAAGAAAAAGAAAAATATCGCTTTCAAATCTTCAATAAAAGAAGATGATAAGTCCGACGATGAAGGAGATGATGAAGATCTTGCATTCATCACAAGAAAGCTAAAAAGGATGATTAGAAGAAACCAAGGATTCAAGAAGAATTCTAGAAGGGAGTACAAAGGTCAAAGCTCAAAGCAAGATAAGAAAAATGATCAAGTCATTTGCTATGAGTGCAAGAAACCGGGACATGTAAAGATGGATTGTCCTTACTTCAAGAGTCAAAACAAGAAAGCCAAAGCAATGAAAGCCACAAATTGGGATGATAGTGAAGCTAGCTCCACCGAAGAAGAAGATTGCGATAGTGCAAATATGTGCTTCATGGCTTTTAAAGTGAAGATGAGGTACCGCTCAAGTATTCTAAACCATGATCCTAAGCTTTCATATGATGAATTACTGGAAGCATTCCAAAATTTACATGTGCAAGTTGATAAACAAAATTCAAAAATCAATGCTTTCAAAAAGAAGTCAAAAATCATGTTATATCAATTAGAAGAGTTGGTGGAAATAAATGAAGCTTTAGAAAATGAAAAGAAATTTTAAAGCAAAAAGATTTTGAAAGTTTGGAAAGTCAAATACATTTATTAAAAAACTGAAAATGGCATTTTAAAACAAAAGGATTTTGATAAATTGGAGAAACAAAATGCTATTTTGAAAAAGGAAAATAATGACTTAATAAATATTGTTGATAGTTTTACAAAAGCACAAAAAATTTGAATTCTATGTTACAAAACCAAAGGTGTGTTTTTGATAAAAGAGGGTTAGGATATAAACGTCATAAAAATCAAAAGTATTTTAAAAACTATTTTTTGCCTATGCATCTTCTAGAAATAATCCTAATCACTTCATGTACTTATTGTGGATGAATGACAACAAGGACACAAAGTGCATTCTTGCCTATATTAAGAGAAAATCCTAAGTTGAAAACAAATATGGGTTCCAAAAAGTACCATACCTAACCCCCAAAGGATCCCTCAAGAACTTTTGCCGGTACCAAAAGTTACTCGTGAATGTTGATTGTCGAGACAAAGTGGACAAACACAAGTGGTACTTAGATAGTGGATGCTCAACGGCGCATATGACCGGAGATGCCTCCAAGTTCGCAAGATTAATCTTGAAGAAAGGAGGATATGTGACCTTCGGTGATGATGCCAAAGGAAGGGTAATCGGACATGGTGATATTGGTAACCCTTCTTCACCTATTATTAAAAGATGTTTTGTTTGTTCATGGTTTGAAACATAATTTGATTAGTATTAGTCAATTGTGTGATAAGGGATATTTTGTTGCTTTTGAGCCTAATAGATGTGTCATTAAGAATGTTAGTAATGATAAGATATTATTTATTGGTAATAGATGTGGTAATATTTATACAATTGATATTGATGTTAATGATCTTGTAGAAAATTGTTTCATTGTTAATCATGATGCCTGGTTATGGCATAGAACGTTAGGTCATGCTAGCATGGACACAATTTCAAAAATTTCTAAAAATGATTTAGTTGATGGTCTTCCAAAAATAAAATTTGAAAAGGATAAGAATTGTGATGCTTGTCAATTTGGAAAACAAGTGAGAACTTCTTTTAAACAAAAGAAATTTATTTCAACAAATAAACCTCTACAATTACTTCAATTGGATTTATTTGGACCATCAAGAACTCAAAGCCTTGGTGGAAAGTATTATGTTTTTGTTATTGTGGATGATTATTCAAGATTCACTTAGGTATTATTCTTGAATACTAAAAATGAGGCCATACAAGCTTTTTCAAAATTTGCAAAAAAAGTCCAAAATCAAAAAGGGTATTTTATTGTGTCCATTAGGAGTGATCATGGTGGTGAAATAGACAATGTTGATTTGAAAATCTTTGTGATGAAAATGGTTTTGAGCATAATTTTTCCTCACCTAGAACTCCACAACAAAATGGTGTTGTTGAAAGGAAAAATAGGACTATCCAAGAAATGGCTAGGACCATGTTACTTGAAAAAAATTTGCCAAAATATTTTTGGGCCGAAGCCGTTAATACCGCATGCTTTATAATCAATAGAGTCCATATTAGAGCTTTAATAAAGAAAACTCCTTATGAACTTTGGAAAGGAAGAAAACCCAACATTGGATTTTTTAAAAGTTTTTGGATGTAAATGTTTTATTTTAAACACTAAGGATAACCTTGGAAAATTTGATGCAAAAGCCGATGTTGAAATTTTTGTTGGCTACTCCAACCATAGTAAAGCATATAGAGTTTTCAACAAAAAGACTCTTACTATTGAAGAATCTATGCATGTTGAATTTGATGAAACTAATGTGATTTCTTCAAAGAATTTAGATGATGATATTGTTGAGGTAGAAAGGCAAATCAAGGAATCAAGGCTTGATGAAAAGAGCCAAGATGAATTAAACTTCAACAAGAAGAGGTTGAGGAAGTAAATGATTCTTCCCAAGAATTACCAAAGGAATTGAGGTACGCAAAAGCTCACCCTAAAGATCCCTCATTATTGGTCGTGAACACACAATCACAATGGTATAAAACTAGATCTTCTTTAAGAACTTCTGTAATCATTTTGCCTTGGTCTCTCAATTTGAACCAAAATCTTTTAAAGAAGGCCTCGGAATAATGACACGAAAGCTGGAATTTTGGCCTATGCAAGAAGAATTGAATCCCAATTTGAGAGAAATCAAGGTTGGGAATTAGGTCCCCAGACCCAAAATCATTCTTTATAGGCACTAAATGGATTTTTAGAAATAAAGTAGATGAAAATGGCACCATTATTAGAAACAAAGCTAGACTTGTTGCTCAAGGATACAATCAAGAAGAAGGTATTGATTATAGGAAACCTTACACGGTTTGCTAGATTAGATCAATTTATAATGTCTCGTGTTGCATTTGCCACCCATGTTATAAAAAAATTTTACCACATTATATCAAATCGGCATGTCAAAAGGCATTTTTAAAGATGGGATTACATTATGGAGGAAGTATATGTAGAGCAACCTCTTGGTTTTCAAAATCATGATTTCCAAACCATGTTTTCAAACTCAAAAAGGCACTTTATGGATTGAAACAAGCACCAAGAGCATGGTATGATAGATTGAGCAAATTTCTCATTGATAATGGTTTCGAAATGAAAAAAGTTGATACTACTCTTATTGTTAAAACAAAAAATGATGATTTATTAATTGTTCAAATCTATGTTGATGATATTATATATGGTGCTACTAATGTCTCTATGTGTGAGGAATTTTCCAAGTGCATGCAACAAGAATTTGAAATGAGCTTAATGGGAGAATTAAATTTCTTCCTTTGACTTCAAATCAAGCAATCAATAGATGGGATCTTCATTAATCAAGCTAAATACACAC
>SNVD02011357.1:0-11081 GCA_013180625.2 Boswellia sacra | reverse complement strand
AACAACCACATGTGCAATACGCTAATGCATGCTAGAGACCTGTAACTCTTCTCCGATTGTGTTGCCTACGATATCTCGTACAGCTAATGGTTTAGGGATAATGCCGAGAACTTTGCTCCCTCCTAGGGATGCAGCTGTTGACACACACCCCATTAACCAAAGAATACCCCCTCCATAAATCAAATTAATACCCCTCGCAGCTAATGTCCTACCAAGATCAAGAGCTGCTGTGGTAAACTCTCCATCTTTACCAAATTGCGATCCGCAAAATACGCATATGTTGCGGAATCGCCGAATTGGTGTTTTCTCCATTTCTACAAGTGCTCTAATCTTGTGTAAGACACGTTAGATATTATGCTTTTCAATTGCAAGACAGGTTATGGAATGACATATGAAGATATGCAGAATGTATATATACACCCATAAAACTCTCAAATTTGGACACATGGGGACATACTTTCGGTGGGGGTTGCTCGATGCAGATTTATCGCCCCAAGATTTGAAAAAATGAGATATGCTTTCGGCGAGGTTTGACAAAACCTACACATTTGTCTCCCACGTGAAGCATGGAAAATGGAGATACACTTTCGGTGGGGTTTGACAAAACCGCCACACTTGTCTCCCACGTGAAGCATGAAAAGTAAAGATATACTTTTGGCGGAGGTTGACAAAACCTCCACACTTGTCTTCCACGTGTGCTTATATCATGGGGTAGTCATCTGGTTTGTCAAAAAGAAAACTTGAAATTAAAACAAACAAAATCAACAAACAACAACAACACAAAAAAAACAACATTGATAATCAGATCAAACGAAACAAGAAAGAAATAAAATTCGACAACAACAACACACATTCAAAATACAAGTAGTTGTGATTGTGGCTCACATCTTCCTCTGGTTTTACGTCCAGTAACAGCTGAAACGCCTTCTATGAGTCGGGGATTTGCTTCCCATCTAGTTTTCTTATAAACTGGCAAACAGGGTCGTTTTTAGTCAGATTCCCTAGACTATAACACTGCAATTCATCACGAAATTGTGTCCATAGATTAAGCAATTCACACTGAACAAGTCCACAAGAATGTGACTCAAGATTTAATAAAACATTATCCAGCGACTCATTACACAGGCCATTCTTAATAAATGACAATTTATCCTCTCTATTTTTGGACACAAAACCTAATGAACGACAAGTCTGGTTACAATTCCATCTAGCACATTTATAACATACTTGTAACCTTTTCGCTCTTCGCCGCTTGGCGTAGTAGCTCTTTCCTAGACCAGGCATGTATTTTGCGAGATTAATGTCCGGCTCACTAGACAATCTCACCTTGGCTTCGATAAGCCATCGGATATCAGCAGGCATATTTAGGAGCATCAATGCCTAAAGTCTGGTCATCCGTACTTTATAAATTTTAAACACAGCATTTTGAGGAAGTGAAGGGAAATATTTACGAAGGTTCGATAGAAAGATATCAGCATCCATTGAAGAGAAGAAAAGGAGAGATATTACCGATAATGCGATTGAGTTTGTTCTTCTCCCAGATATGCACGTTTCAAACCTTCGAACAATGGCTTCACCTCCCGTTTGAATGTTTCCTCAAGCTGTTGCACAACTGAACTCGAAGCACGGAATAATCAAATTAAACACAAGAAAAGAAAAGAAAAGAAAAGAAAATAGAGACACATAAAAGAAATAAAAACACAAGAGAAAATGAAAGTCAAAAACAAACAATAAAGCAAATGAGACAAATGGCAAAGAGAGATAAAACCTGATCAATTATAATAGCCCATGAGAGGAATCTCCTCGAAACACAAAAATTGATCAATACTACCTTCTTTTCTTTGTCTCTTTTTATTATATTTCAAAAATATTGGGTTGCCTCCCAATAAGCGCTTGGTTTAACGTCCTCAGCCTGACGTTATCTGTCCTCACCCATCAAGATAAGTTGGCTCGTAGAGAGGTACCTCATCGATGTCCTACATCACTGACTTCTCATAGTAAGGCTTCAACCTGTGCCCATTCACCTTGAATACTTTGTCCGTTTTTAAGCTATTGATTTCCACTGCACCATGAGGAAAGACATCAGTAATAACGAAAGGTCCAACCCATCGAGATCGTAATTTACCTGGAAATAACTTGAGGCGGGAATGAAATAAAAGAACTCTCTGTCCCATTTCAAAATTCTTCCTGGAGATCATTTTATCATGAAATGCCTTAGTTCTCTCCTTGTAAATTCTGGAATTCTCATAGGCATCATTTCTAAGTTCTTCCAATTCTTGCAATTGAAGCTTCCTTTGTTCTCCAGCAGCATCCATCTCCATGTTACAAAGCTTTACTTCCCACCATGCTTTGTGTTCGAGCTCTACCGGAAGGTGACATGGCTTACCATAGACTAACCTATATGGAGACGTACCAATAGGTGTCTTATAAGCAGTTCGGTATGCCCAAAGTGCATTATTCAATCGTAGGCTCCAATCTTTTCGGTTCGGATTCACTGTCTTCTCGAGAATGGATTTGACTTCTTGATTTGAAACTTCAACTTGACCACTAGTTTGTGGATGATATGCAGTAGACACATTGTGAGTGATGTTGTATTTCTTGAGCAAGGCTTCAAATGATCGGTTGCAGAAGTGTGTCCCTCTATCGCTTATCATGGCTCTTGGTGTTCCAAATCTTGCAAAAATGTTAGATGTCACAAAATCTACAACAACTTTAGAATCATTAGTTCTCGTAGCTTTTGCTTCTACCCATTTAGAAACATAATCCATAGCAAGTATAATGTAAACATTACCAAATGATGAAGGAAAAGGACCCATGAAATCAATACCCCACACATCAAAAATCTCGACAATAAGCATAGGGGTTTGTGGCATTTGATTTTTGGCACTTAAATTACCTGTCCTTTGACAACGGTCACAAGCTTTGTAGAAGAGATATGCATCTTTGAACAATGATGGGCCAGTAGAATCCACAATCAAGGAAACTTTAAGGGCTGTTCTTTTTGGCTACGAAATGACCTCCACATGCATAAGGAATGACGAAGGTTAAAATTGAATTAACATTCAGATTCAGAATGGCCCTTATTATCACTTGGTCAGAAACAATGCTTCATAAGTACGTGATCACCCATAGTAATACTGAAATGTCTTGGATTCTTGTCTCTTTGAGCTCGAGTCAAGTCATGTGGTAGCTTCTTGGTAACTAAGTAGTTGACAATATCTGCATACCAAGGGGCTAATACATTTAGAGACAACAATTGTTCATCTGGAAAACTTTCTTGTAATGGCAGTGCATTCTTATCATGGACAATGCGACTGAGATGGTCTGCAACTAAGTTTTCACTTCCTTTCTTGTCTTTGATTTCCAAGTCAAACTCCTGTAAAAGGAGTATCCACCTGATAAGCCTTGGTTTAGCATCTTTCTTTGTGAGCAAGTACCTCAAAGCTGCATGATCAGAATAAACGGTTACTTTAGTACCACTCAAATAAGATCGAAACTTTTCTAAAGCAAAAATAACCGCTAGCAGCTCTTTCTCAGTGGTAGAATAATTAAGTTGAGCATCATTTAAAGTCCGAGATGTATAGTAAATGGCATGTGGAATTCTGCCAATTCGTTGACCCAAAACGGCACCCACAGCGTAGTCACTTGCATCGCACATGATCTCGAATGGATGATTCCAATTCGGAGATTAGATTACTGGAGCCGAAGTCAAGAGTTCCTTCAGTTTCTCAAATGCCTCTTTGCATTTCTCATCAAATTCAAAGGCCACATCATTCTGTAATAATCTGCATAGGGTCAATGATATCTTCGAGAAATCTTTGATGAATCTACGATAAAAACCTGCATGACCAAGAAACGAACGAATATCCCGCACACTTGTGGGAGGTTGTAAGGAACATATAAGATCTATCTTGGATTTATCAACCTCTATACCCTTAGCAGAAATAACATGTCCCAAAACTATACCCTGATCTACCATAAAATGACATTTCTCCCAATTTAGAACAAGGTTAGTTTCTATACATCTTCGAAGTATAAGGGTAAGGTTGTCAAGGCATTTATCAAAAGAATCACCAAAAACACTAAAGTCATCCATAATTACCTCAATAATGTTCTCAACATAATCAGAGAAAATACTTACCATACACCTTTGGAAAGTGGCAGGGGCATTGCAAAGACCGAATGGCATGCGTCGATAGGCAAATGTACCGAATGGGCATGGGAATGTAGTTTTCTCTTGATCCTCAGGGGCAATGACAATCTGATTAAATCCTGAATAGCCATCAAGAAAACAATAATGAGAATGACCTGCTAATCTCTCCAGCATTTGATCAATGAATGGCAAAGGAAAGTGATCCTTGCGAGTTACTGTATTTAGCTTCCGATAATCATTACAAACTCGCCAGCCAGTTTGGATACGAGTGGGAACTAGCTCATTATTGTCATTCTTAACCACCGTAACACCAAATTTCTTCGGAACAACTTGGCTGGGACTCACCCACATTGCTGTCCGAAATTGGATAAATCACACCCACATCTAACACTTTCAGGATTTCTTTCTTGACACTTCCATCATTGGGGGATTCAACCTCCGCTGTGCTTCTCGAGTGGGCTTGGATCCTTCTTCTAATAAGATACGGTGTATGCATATGGCTGGGCTAATACCTTTGATGTCAGCAATTTTCCACCCAATGGCTGTTTTGTGATCTTGAAGCACTCGGATGAGTTTCTCTTCTTGCAATGGTGGTAGGCCCTTGGCTATTATGACTGGCAAGTATCCTTCTCACCAAGAATACATGTTTCAAATGATTCTGGAAGAGGCTTACTCCAAGGCAGTGCTTTCATCCCAAAAAGAAAAAGTTTCCTCATTAGATAAAGGCAATTCAATGTACGAAACATCATACCGACCTAGTTGTGGGATGCTATAGTCTCATCCAAGCTTGCCACAGCTTCCTCCACTTCTTTAGACACTTGTATCAACTTCCTCGATTCTCTGGAATTTTCTGCCCCAATGTGCTCACTAATGGCTACTTCCAATGCATCCTTGCGAGTTTACTCAAAAAGTTGTTGTGCCAAAGAATCAATAACATCAACTGCAAAAACAGAATGCAAGTCACTAGGGTACCTCATTGCCTAAAAAATATTGAAACGAATCACCTCGCCATCAAATTCCATGGTAAGAGTGCCATCATGAACATCAATCTTAGTTCGGGCAGTTTTCAAGAATGGTCTCCCCAAAAGAATCAGTGTTGGATTGGGAAATGTCTCATCCTCCATTTCAGGAACATAAAAGTCTGCTGGAAATACCAATTGATTCACCTGCACAAGCACATCTTCTACAACTCCCTTGGGATATGCATTAGAACGATCAGCAAGTTGAATTACAATACCGGTTTCCACAAGAGGTCCAAGATTCAAAGAAGCATAAATAGAATATGGCATGACATTAATAGATGCTCCTAAATCTAACATAGCTCTTTCAAACTTGGTATTACCAATGGTGCATGGAATGGTGAACGTACCTGGATCTTTGCATTTCGGAGGATTTTTTCTTTGCAATACAGCTGAAACATTTTCCCCCACACTTACCTTCTCATTTCCTTTCAACTTCCTCTTGTTGGTGCATAACTCTTTGAGAAATTTTGCATAACGAGGCACTTGCTTGATAGCATCCAGAAGTGTATGTTTACCTCGATCTTGCGAAAAGTTTCCAGGATTTCTTGTTCTTGTTCCTCCTTCGATTTTGCAAATCTACTAGGAAAAAGTGGAGGAGAAACATATGAAGGAATGGGAGTTTTAGGATTTACCTTAGAAGATGATGTTTTATTTGTGGTGGGAGTGGTGTCATCCCATTCATCAGTTTGTGATTTCTTTGGTGGAATCTCCAATTGCTTCCCACTTCTCAAAGTTACAGCACTAGCATTCTCTCTTGGATTGATCACCGGCCTAGATGGTAATTTTCCTGAGCTTTGACTCTCAAATTTGCTCATGTTAGTGGCCAATTGTCCCATTTGATTTTCCAGGTTTTGGATACTTGCCCTAGTTTCCTGCTGAAATTGCATTGCATTGTGTTAGTAGCAAGTACTTTAACAATATCCTGGAGAGACGTACCTGAATTTTGTTGAGCTAGTTGTGGTGCTGGTTGTGGTTGTGCTTGAAATGGTTGCTGCACCCTTGGTTGATTGAAACCTTGTGGTCGATTTGGTATGGCATTTGGGGCAATTGGTTGATGATTCCCATATCTTAAATTAGGGTGATCTCTCCATCCAGCATTGTAAGTATTGGAGAAAGGGTCATACCTTTGCCTTGGTTGTCCTGGAAATCCACCCATGGCATTGGCTTGTTCTGTATCTCCTTCTTGCAAAGTTTGACACATGTCGGTTGGATGGTCCATGGCAGAACATACCCCACATGCATAAGATTGCTGCATATGTCCTACAGCCATTTTTTTTACAAGAGAGGTAAGTTCACAAAGTTGATGTTCAATATTTGAAGTACTTACCTCATTTACTATTTTTGGTAGTTGTGGCTCAAATTGATTGCTGAATTACAAGAGAGGTAAGTTCACAAAGTCTTAAGTTCAAAATCTATCTCAGAATTGGTGCTTATGCATAGCGGTGGTTGATCAATAATTGGAGCCGCTAACTCCTTAAGAGTCTGATCGTTTTCCATCGCCATTGCTTCCGATTCAGATTTGATTGAACTGCAAGAAGATGGGAGGGAAGTATGTCGTGCAAGGTCAAATTCTGGAGGTGGAGTTGAAATTGAACGATTTAGTCTTAAATTCGAGGATTGGAGAAACGCCTTAATTCTCTTAAGTCGCTGATCCGCTTCTCCCTCGGACATAAAAGCCTAAAGACAAACAATCAGGAAATAACAATCAAGAATCAGTAGTAAAAACAGAATAACAAATTGATTAGAAAATCAATCCCCGGCAACGGCGCCAAAAACTTGATGCGTTCGAAACTAGCAAGTATACTAGTCGCCCAAGTAATAAAGTAGTAAGTAAGATATCGTTCCCACGAGGATTGATTCTAATTGAATTTGTTATTTCCAGCAACAATAAACTAAACAGGGGGGTTTTTGTTGAATGATTTACTAAATGAAATAAGAATGCAAGTAAAGAATAACAAAACAGAAAGTAAATTTGAATGAAAAATCAATGGGAGAAAGCTGGTTAAGGGATCCTTCTCTACCACAAGTATGATTTGTGAATTAACAGCGAATTGTAATCCATTACAGCATTGAAGTTATCAACCGAGATAACAACACGCTCTGTTATCACCAATTGCAATCTCTGATCACAATTTTGCTACTAAGGATTAGAAATTCAAGACAATTACGGATCAAGATTTCTACTCTAGCAATAGACAACAACCAGATTATATTCAATTGGCCATTCAAATACAATCAGCAAGCAATCATAAGCATTAGATATGGGAAAATACAAGCAACTTCAATTAGAGAATTGGATAACAATTTCTACACAATCAACTCACAAAATCCATATCAAGAGCTTTGAAATCACCCTCAACCAATTCAGATTTAGTTACACATATTCAATCAGAATAACAAATACAATACAGAGAAATTCCAGAATTGAAAAGGAAAGAAAGAACTTAGCAAATTCTTTGAAAATCTTCTTTGTAGATGAATCTTCTTGGAATTGTAGTTCCTCCTCTTTCAAAATCTCTTTCTCCTTCAAGAACTCCAAGGGATGAGAGAAATCCAGAAATGCAGCCTCCTCCCATGTTTTCCCCTCTTCAAGTTATGAAAATAAAACCCTAAAATGTGTTTAAATACTCTGCTACAGTAACTTGCTACAGTGCCACGTATTTAATAACATGCTACAGTGATATATGGAATTACA
Organism: Boswellia sacra; assembly: GCA_013180625.2. Taxonomy (NCBI): domain Eukaryota; kingdom Viridiplantae; phylum Streptophyta; class Magnoliopsida; order Sapindales; family Burseraceae; genus Boswellia; species Boswellia sacra. The sequence goes on along the minus strand of SNVD02011357.1, from coordinate 3,211 downwards.
AATATACACTTCTCATAACATTTTTATCACAACTTTCGGTACACTAAAACACTATAAAAAAAAACAAAAAAACGCAAAAAACAACTGTAAACAAATAACAAACAACAAACAAAAACTAACTAAAAAAATAAACCAACATTTAATTCGTGAACATAAATTTCTCTAGAAAATAGACTTTCGAGCGCTTTTCAATGGTATATTAGCATGTTACCGGTTTAATTATATACGATAATACAATCAAGCTCCAAGAAATTGGTTGACAGCAGAAGAGGTGAAAATGAAGGGTTTTACTCCATTTTTGTGCAAGTTGCTCCAAAACTCCTACAAACATAAAAAACCACACAAAAACATAAAAATACCAAGGAATATAGCAAAGAAACATGGACGAATTGATATGAAAATGATATATAAATAGACACTTATCAACGTGGTGCGGAGCTTGAGAGATCTCACGAGCTAGACTTTTTTTGTGATTACATTCATACGTTAACTTAGGACAACGTAATGAAGAATTTATAGTCAATATTTCATTTATACCAGATTCTTTCCATGCCTTATTCCTTCATAGATTCATTTTGAGTGATAGGGTCTCGAGGAGCACTGGCTGAAGCTATGAGAATTGCTGCCCCTTTCAACTTACACCGCATCCTCCTTCCTTGTGTCAACAGCACGATATGGTATTTGGGTGAATGCATGTGGGATTGGTTTGAGGAACCAACACACTATTTGATTCCTCCTCTACCAAAACTTCTAATGATTCATTCAGCTGACTTGGCTATGGAGCCAGAGGTATCAGTCTACATGACCAGGTTTAACTTAAGTACTGTCGAGTTCCCATTGACAACGACTCCTTATGTCGAATGGGGTTGAGCTACCTTGTTGTATACTAGGTCCGATCAATCTACTGTCAACATGATAGGTGTCTATTTATGTATTACTTTCATATCAATTTGTCCATGTTTCTTTGCTATATTCCTTGGTATTTTCATGTTTTTGTGTGGTTTTGATGTTTGTAGGAGTTTTGGAGCAACTTGCACAAAAATGGAGTAAAACCCTTCATTTTCACCTCTGCTAATCAGCCAATTTCTCGGAGTTGATTGTATCGATATACAATTAACCCGATGACATGTTATATACCGTTGGAAAGCTCTCAAAGTCTATTTTCTAGAGAAATTGACGGTTCATGAATCCATTCAGTGTACCAAAAGTTATAATCAAAACAATGTGAGAAGTGTAAAAATGTAATTCCACAAATCATTGTAGCATGTATAATACGGGACACTGTAGCAGGTTACTGTAGCAGAATATATAAACACATTTTAGGATTTTATTTTGATAACTTGAAGAGGGGGAAACGACTGGGAGGCTGCATCTCTGGATTTCTCTCATCTCCTGGAGTTCTTGAAGGAGAAAGAAGGCTTGGAAGAGGAAAAACTACAATCCTAAGAGATTTTCATCAAATTTGCTTAGTTTATCCCTTCCCTTTCATTTTCTGGAATGTCTCCATGTTGTATTGTATTTATTACGTTTTTGAACATGTGTAACTGAATCTGAATTGGTTGAGGGTGATTTCAAAGCCCTTGATATGGTTCTTATGAGTTGATTGTGCAAGATATTTTTATCCAATTATCTAATTGAAGTTGCTTGTATTCTCCCATATTTAATGCTTATGATTGCTTGCTGATTGTATTTGGGTGGCCAACTGAATATAATTTGGATGTCATCTATTGCTAGACTAGAAATCTTAATCCGTAATTGTCTTTAATTTCTAATCATTAGTAGCAAAATTGTGATCAGAGATTGCAATTGGATAATATAACCTAAGTTAAATAATCCGAACTTGTGTGGTTATTGCTTAGATCAACCTATCTTTCTTATCGTAATGCTTCCATTGAATTACTCTTAGAGAGCTTGTTCTAGGTTGTTTAATGGTTAGAGATTAAATAAGGAGCTTGTTTTATTTAACAACAAAGTAAGGAAAGATTGAGATAACAGAGCTTGTTGTTATCTACGGTTGATAATTTCAATGGTGTAATTGGATGACAATTCTATGATTTATTCGCAAATCCATATCTTGTGGCAGAGAATGATCCCTTAGCCAAATTTCTGTCATTGATTAATTTTCACTTCAATTAAGTTTGCATTGTGTTATTCTTTATTTGCATTAATATTTCATCTAGTTAATCAATCAACAAAACCCCTCATTTATTCTGTTTTTGCTTTCGAATAACAAATTTAATTAAAATCAATCCTCGTGGGAACGATATCTTCCTCATCACTTTATTACTTGTGCGACTAGTATACTTGCTAGTTTCGAACGCATCAAGTTTTTGGCGCCATCGCCGGGGATTGATTTTCTAATCGATTTGTTATTTTGTTTTCATTGTTGATTCGTATTTTTTTTTTGTTTTTCTTTTCTGATTGTTTGTGTTTAGGCGACATGGCAGTAAACTTCCAACAATTCAGTAGCCGATTTGAGCCACAACTACATTGGAGAGTAAATGAGGTAAGCACTCAGAACATTGAACAACAACTTTCTGAGCTAACCTCTCTTGTGGAAAACATGGTTGTAGGACATATGCAGCAATCTTATGCATGTGGAGTATGTTCTGCCATGGACCATAAAAACCGACATGTGTCCAACTTTGTAAGAAGGAGATACAGAACAAGCCAATGCCATGGGTGGATTTCCAGGACAACCAAGGCAAAGGTATGACCCTTTCTCCAATACTTACAATGCTGGATGGAGAGATCACCCTAATTTAAGATATGGGAATCATCAACCAATAGCCCCAAATGCCATACCACATCGACCACCAGGTTTCAATCAACCAAGGGTGCAGCAACCATTTCAAGCACAACCACAACCAGCACCACAACCAGCTCTGCAAAATTCAGGTATGTCTCTCCAGGATATTGTTAAAGCACTTGCCACTAACACAATGCAATTTCAACAGGAAACTAGGGCAAGTATCCAAAACCTAGAAAATCAAATGGGACAATTGGCCACTAACATGAGCAAATTTGAGAGTCAAAGCTCAGGAAAATTACCTTCTCAGCTAGTGATCAATCCAAGAGAAAATGCTAGTGCTATAACTTCGCGAAGTGGAGAGCAATTAGATGTCTTGCCAGGAAAATCACAAACTAATGAAGGAGATGACACCACATCCACCATGAACAAAACATTGACTTCTCAGGTAAATCCTATAAC
>SNVD02011353.1:0-10941 GCA_013180625.2 Boswellia sacra | reverse complement strand
TTTTGAGTTAACTCGCAAGGATGGATTGGAAATGGGTATTAGTGAGCACATAGGGACAGAAAATTTCAAAGAACCAGGAAGGTTGATACAAGTGTCCAAAGAAATGGAGGAAGCTACGACATGCTTAGATGAGACTATAGCTATAATTACAAACAGGTATGATGTTTCGTACATTGAATTGCTTTTATCTAATGAGAAACTTCTTCCTTCTGTGATGAAAGCCAATACCTTGAAGCTTAAGCTACTTCCAGATTATTTGAGGCATGTGTTTTTGGGTGAGAATGATTCTTTGCCAGTTATAATAGAAATGGGACTTGCACCACTACAAGAAGAGAAACTCGTCCAAGTAATTAGAGATCACAAAATAACTATTGGGTGGACGATTGCTAACATCCAAGGCCCAGCCATATGCATGCAACAATTCTTGTTGGAAAAAGGATCCAAGCCCACTAGAGAAGCACAGCGGAGATTGGACCCTCCCATGATGGAACCAACGTCTGGCTGAGGACGTTAAACCAAGCGCTTATTGGGAGGCAACCCAATGTTTTTGAAAAATAAAAAAAAAAGAAGAAAAGAAAAATAAAATGAGGTAATAATGATCGATTTTTGTGTCTCGAGGAGATTCCTTTCGTAGGCCATCAAATTGATAAGGTTTTATCTCTCTTTGCCATCTGTCTTATTTGTTTTTATATTTGTTTTACTTGTTTTTTACTTTTGTTTGCTATTGTGTTGTTATCTCTTTTATGTGTCTTTAGTTTCGTTTCTGCTCTTTTCTTTTCCTTCCTTTTGTTTAATTTGATTATTTCGTACTTCGAATTAATTTGTGCAACAGCTTGGGGAAACATTCGAAGGGGAGTTGAAACCATTGCCCGAAGGTTTGAAACGTGCATATCTTGGAGAAGAACAGACTCAATCGCATTATCGGTAATATCTCTCCTTTTCTTCTCTTCAATGGATGCCGATATCTTTCTATCGAACCTTCGTAAATATTTCCCTTCACTTCCTCAAAATGCTGTGTTCAAAATTTATAAAGTACGGATGACTAGACTTTGGGCGTTGATGCTCCTAAATGTGCCTGCGGATATCCAATGGCTTATCGAAGCCAAGGTGAGAGTGTCCGGTGAACTTGACATTAATCTCGCAAAATACATGCCTGGTCTAGGAAAGAGCTACTACGCCAAGAGGCGAAGAGCGAAAAGGTTAAAAGTATGTTATAAATGTGCTAGATGGAATTGTAACCAGACTTGTCGTTCATTAGGTTTTGCGTCCAGGAATAGAGAAGATAAACTTTCATTTATTAAGAAGGGTTTGAGTAATGAGTCGCTGGATAATGTTTTGTTAACTCTCGAGTCACATTCTTGTGGACTTGTTCAGCGTGAATTGCTTAATCTATGGACACAATTTCGTGATGAATTGCAGTGTTATAGTATAGGGAATCTGACTAAAAATGAACCTGTTTGCCAGTTTATAAGAAAACTGGATGGGAAGCAAATCCCCGACTCATAGAAGCGTTTCAGCCGTTACTGGACGTAAAACCAGAGGAAGATGTGAGCCACAATCACAACTACTTATATATTTGAATGTGTGTTGTTGTTGTAGAATTTTTTTTCTTGTTTCGTTTGATCTGATTATCAATATTGTTTTTGTGTTGTTGTTGTTTGTTGATTTTGTTTGTTTTAATTTCAAGTTTCTTTTTGACAAACCATATGACTACCCTATGGCATAAGTACACGTGGGAGACAAGTGTGGAGGTTTTGTCAACCTCCACTGAAAGTGTATCTCCATTTTTTATGCTTCATGTGGGAGACAAGTGTGGGGGTTTTGTCAACCCCCGCCGAAAGTGTATCTCCATTTTCCATGCTTCATGTGGGAGACAAGTGTGTAGGTTTTGTAAAACCTCGCCGAAAGCATATCTCATTTTTTCAAATCTTGGGGCGATAAATCTGCATCGAGCAACCCCCACCGAAAGTATGTCCCCATGTGTCAAAATTTGAGAGTTTTATGGGTGTATATATACATTTTGCATATTTTCATATGACATTCCATAACCTGTCTTGCAATTGAAAAGCATAATATCTAACGTGTCTTACACAAGATTAGAGCACTTGTAGAAATGGAGAAAACACCAATTCGGCGATTCCGCAATATATGCGTATTTTGCGGATCGCAATGTGGTAAAGATGGAGAGTTTACCACAGCAGCTCTTGATCTTGGTAGGACATTAGCTGCGAGGGGTATTCATTTGATTTATGGAGGGGGTAGTCTTGGGTTAATGGGGTGTGTGTCGACAGCTGCATCCCTAGGAGGGAGCAAAGTTCTTGGCATTATCCCTAACCATTAGCTGTAGGAGATATCGTAGGCAACACAATCGGGGAAGAGTTACAGGTCTCTAGCATGCATGAGCGTATTGCACATATGGTTGTTAAGTCCGATGCATTTATAGCTTTGCCTGGTGGTTATGGTACATTATATGAGATATTTCAAATCACCTCTTGGGCACAGCTAACATCCATCGGAAACCCATTGGTTTGTTAAATGTCAATAATTTTTTTGATGGTTTGTTGTCTTTTCTTGATCAAGCAGTAGAAAAAAACTTAATCTCACAGTCGGCGAGGCAAATCCTGGTTACAGCTTCAACTGCAGGGGAGTTAATTGACAAATTACAAGCATTCGTCATTCGCCTGATCCAACAATATCTCGGATAGATTGTTTGGAGAAGGCGATAAGAGGCGTAAACTGGATTTAACGCTCCATCTGTAATCTCTATCTGCTGGTTTGCTTCATTTTCGTTTGCTTTCTCTTTATGTTGTTTATTTGAGTTTTTTTTTATGTCATTCTTTTTGGCTTTTTTCGGGTGTTTCTTTCAAAACCGCAGGTAATATTTATCTAATCTTTGCTTTTAGAGTGGTGGCTTAAAAAGATTAAGTTCTCTTGAAACACATTCTGGATCTCTTCAATCCATAGTGGCTGAATAAGGAGGCTAACTTCTAAACTTTTTGGACCCATTCTAACTGACTTGTTTTTGTTTGCTGACTTGTTGGACTTTGTTATTTCATGAGTAGGTTTAATTTAATGTAATTTAGAGTTGTTATGTATTTTTGTGTCTTTACCAGTTCTGACTAAAAAAAAAATTGTTGAAAAATCTGAGAATGGCAGAATATGGGGTTTCCTTAACTCTTGAAACGCATTCTCTCCAAATAAATCTGTAGTTTGTTTATTTCATGTTGTTTGAAGTGTCTTGTTTTTCGTTTTGTTCTTTCATAATAAAGGTATATAGGCTGGAAACCTTAAGTCTGCGGGCTACTGGTCCTAAGGATTGTTGAAATATACAATCTTGACTCAGGTGTAACACTGCCACGTACCTCTTTTCTTGCATTTTGTGGGTCGATGATAAGATAATGATTGAATTAAGAATAACTCTTGGAAAATGATAAATGATGCATGGATCGGTGTGCTTGAAATGTTTATTGGTTTTCGCTTTGCTTTTGATTCCTTGCGCAACATTGAGCCCTGAGCTATTATCACTGAGTTATTTGTTCACTTAGAGAAAGTTTATGTAATTTAAATGTTTCTTCAGATTTCAATGAATTCTAGAACTTGTTTGATGGTCACTCGAGGCGAAATCCGAGACTGTGCAACATTGGGGAAATGATTTAGGCCATCTTTGGACCGTTTGAGCCTTAATAGCCAACCTTGACTCAAATTGATCCCTAGTTACCCCTTTGAGCCTCTGTAAGCCTTTTTCTTTGTTAACTCACTAAAAGATTTCCTAACCTTAAATGAATTTGTTCCAAACATTTTATCCCTTACCTATGAGCATGTAGATCATTCACAATTAAATTTTGAGCTATGTTCTGGTTTTTGGGAAGTTAGAGGAGGTTGGGATGTCTCATGAGCAATGCAAGTGAGTTCTATTGTGTTTGAAAAAAAAAGGAAAAAAAAAAGAAAAAAGCCAATCTGTACTTATTGTCCACATACTTATACATTGGGGACAATGTGTTGTTTAAGTGTGGGGGAGGGGAAATGTAATAAAAAAAAAGAAAAAAAGAAAAAAAGAAAAAAAAAAGAGAACAAAAGAAGAAAAATAAGAGATCTATGCCCTTAAGTGTTCTTAAAAAGAATGAAACAACAAAGTGTGAAGGTATAGTTTCTTTTATTTTCTGCAAAAAAAAAAAAAAGATTGAGTGTTCTAAATAAGTTTGGGGGAGTAACCTAGTGAATTGAGATGAAGTTGTGTTATAGGGTTGAGCTCTACATAGTCTTGAATGATTTATGTGTTTGTGGGTGATTTGAGCCAAATTATTTTCCTTTATCATACCTTCACCCAAGCCAAACGTTACAAGCTTAATAAAGTCCTACTTGATCCTTAGTGTTGTGCATGTCTACATTAGTGGAGAGTGACTTGAAAAGCATGCCTATGGAGTTCATTTATACACACATCTTCAATATTAAATATGATTCATTTTTATGCATAAACTCATCCGAGTTACAAGTGATTAGGTGAGAATGGCTCTACACACACACACTTGATGAATTGAAGTGAAGCGAAACTAATATTTGAGATAAAATTGTTGATCAAGTGCATTATTTTGAAGTTTTCCTTGGGTTATAATTAAGTACAATCTTTGAGGCCTATTTGCAAGATGAAGCATTTGTGTGTTTTAATTTTTCTTTGATTCTGTTTCAGTTTAGTTTTGTTTCATATCGTTGCACTTGCTCGAGGACTAGCAAGGTTTAAGTGTGGACGAATTTGATAGGTGTCTAATTATATATCATTTTCATATCAATTCGTCCATGTTTCTTTGCTATATTCCTTGGTATTTTTATGTTTTTGTGTGGTTTTGATGTTTGTAGGAGTTTTGGAGCAACTTGCACAAAAATGGAGTAAAACCCTTCATTTTCACCTCTGCTAGTCAACCATCTCTCGGATTTAATTGTATGATATACAATGAATCTGATGACATATCATATACCGTTGAAAAGCTCTCGAAGTCTACTTTTTGGAAAAATTTACGGTTTATGAATCCATTCAGTGTACCGAAAGTTGTAATCAAAACAGTGTGAGAAGTGTAGAAATGTAATTCCACACATCAATGTAGCATGTATAATACGGGACACTGTAGCACGTTACTGTAGCAGAGTATTTAAACACATTTTAGGGTTTTATTTTCATAACTTGAAGAGGGGAAAACGTGGGAGGAGGCTGCATTTCTGGATTTCTCTCATCCTTGGAGTTCTTGAAGGAGAAAGAAGATTTTGAAAGAGGAGGAACTACAATTCCAAGAAGATTCATCTACAAAGAAGATTTTCAAAGAATTTGCTAAGTTCTTTCTTTCCATTTCAATTCTGGAATTTCTCTGTATTGTATTTGTTATTATGATTGAATATGTGTAACTAAATCTGAATTGGTTGAGGGTGATTTCAAAGCCCTTGATATGGTTTTTGTGAGTTGATTGTGCAAGAAGTTATTATCAAATTCTCTAATTGAAGTTGCTTGTATTTTCCCATGTTTAATGCTTATGATTACTTGCTGATTGTATTTGGGTGGCCAACTGAATATAATCTGGATATTGTCTATTGCTAGATTAGAAATCTTGATCCGTAATTGTCTTGAAATTCTAATCCTTAGTAGCAAAATTGTGATCAGAGATTGCAATTGGAGAATACAACCTAAGTTAAATAATCCGAGCTTGTGTGTTTATTGCTTAGATCAACCTGTCTTTCTTTTCATAATGCATCCATTGAATTAAATTTAGAGAGCTTGTTCTAGGTTGTTTAATGGATAGAGATTAAATAAAGAGCCTGTTTTATTTAACAACAAAGCAAGGAAAGATTGGGATAATAGAGTTTGTTGTTATCTACGGTTGATAATTTCAATGGTGTAATTGGATGACAATTCTACAATCAATTTGCAAATCCATATCTTGTGGTAGAGAAGGATCCCTTAACCAGGTTTCTCTCATTGATTTTTCAATCTGTTTAAATTTGCATTGTGTTATTCTTTACTTGCATTAATATTTCATCTAGTTAATTAATCAACAAAACCCCCCCTCATTTTAGTTTATTGTTGCTTTCGAATAACAAATTCAATTAGAATCGATCCTCATGGGAACGATATCTTACTCATCGCTTTATTACTTGTGCGACTAGTATACTTGCTAGTTTCGAACGCATCACAAAGAAGAGAAGAGATGGAGACAAGAATTGCTAAGCAAAAGAGCTTTATATTATAGTAAAGAGCTTTACAATGCTTGAATTCTGTGGATTCTTGTGGATTGCTGTGGATGTATGTGGATGATTTACAAATGAGCTTGGAGGGGTTTATATAGTGAACTACCTCTCAAATGAATGGCCTAGATCTAATGCATCTAAGGGTCCTAATTCATTCTTATCTACTACATTATCTAGATAAATACAAGAGATAATTATAGAAGTTTATCTTGCTAGAGAATTCTAGAAGATGGGCTTGCGTCTGGGCTTTCTAGAAGCTGGGCCAAGCCTCTAACATCTCTGGGCCATTCTAGCAAGTAAATTGGGCGGGTCGTGACATGCAGCTTCCCTAGCTACAATATAATTAATATTCAATTATAAATACTTTCTGGGTTCAAGATGATGATGTTTATATTATATATTATATTAGTTATAAATATTAATGTTTCACAACAACACAGCCTTGACATTGCAGCGACTGCCAGAAGTACCAGGAAGAAGCAAGTGTCTAATGGACGGGGGAATGTATGTCGAGGATCGGGGACTTGGGTCATGTAGATGGGGAGTATAGACGAGACTGTAGTTACATGCGCAATGTTCGATCTAGAGTGACATGGAATTAGATATTAGTTTTGTATCCATTATTTATTATTTAGTGGTTATCAATTGATTCATCTGGCTACACATCAGTAATATACCGTGTAGAAAGAACAATATATATGCACAAAAACTAATCTCTTACTAGTTGCAGTCCCAAACACATCAATCATTTTTAAAATTTGCTCATTCTAATCATGACCGAAATTAATCAGATCAAATAGAAAAGGAGGTTATTGGACAATTCAATCACTATATTATATATTTATTTTCTCAAAAAGACAGTAGAATACGAAATTTAACATCTATATCTAACAGTTTATTATATTGGTTCCATAGCATTAATATCAACTAATTCCTATACTCGTATGAATATAATCAATCTAATCAAAACTTTTATTTATATATCTTTCTGTTGCAGTCACGATAACAGAATAAATTAAAAAGGAGAGACTAATATTTAGGGTTTTTACCGGTAACGGTTTGAGAGACTCCATACCAATTAAGTTTCAGCACATGTTGGGCACCCAAGTTGCAAATATTTGGGCCGAATTCTGTATCAGCCAACTTGGTGTTTGAGGCTAACACAGCAGCGACCCAGAGTACTTTGGGAAGGGAAGGGTTAGCTTTGAATTTTAGTGTAAACTAAATATTTAGGTTTCGTTTGGTGCACCATATAAGATTGTATAGTTATTACTGTAGCGGATAGCATTTTATGAAATTGTATAGTATAGGATTGAGTAAACTCCATACTGTGTTTGGTTTATCACTGTATTATATAAATATTATACAATATTGTGTTTGATAAAAGATTGTATTTAACTATATTAAATTCCTTACAATAATAAAAATGGTTTAAAATTAATAAAATATTTTTAAAAATTATTTATATTAAATTATTTTTTAGATAATTAATTTTTTATTTAAATATTTAATAAATTATATTTTTTTATTAAAATAATTCATTTAAATATTCAATAAACTAATAATATAAATATTTATTTATATATATTTGCGGTATTTATTGTCAAAAACTGGAATAAAAAATAAAGTTGTATAATTTAAATCTTTTAATAATATATTATATTATATTACATTATATTATATAAAACTTATGAATTAAAAATTATGTCCAACATTCTCCCATATCCTTATCCTATCCGGCCTTAACACATGGTGGGGGGCATCATTATTTTGCCTCCTTTTATGCGGTCCTTATACGGATCTTATGCAACCTTTTACTATGCTATCCACCCTTCTGCTGCACCCAATACGGTATAAAAAAATTTTATGTGAACAGTACCTTTTATACTATACTATGCAGGTTGCCAAACATGCCCTTAATGCTTTGTAGGAGAAAATATATTGATTAAAAAATTAGTATGGGAAACATTTTTTCAACTGTTGTAAACTAAAATATTAAATAATGAGTGGTGCTATTTGCAGTCCAATACCAAACTAAAGAAACCCCATTTTAAAAGACTTTTTAATTATAACTCTATCCTTATAATAAAGTAGCTAAAAACCTCATACAGAGTAAAACAAGAACAAAAACCTTTAATTTACGAATGCATTAATACTCCACTTACATAAACCCCAATTTTCAATCCCCAATATCTCTAATTTAAACCTAATTTTAAAATAAGTTAAATACTTTCACAAGTAATAGCAAAAGCAAAGCAATATTTGTTATTAGGAGAGAAGCCAAGATTTCAATTTGGGGGCCCAAAATAGAAACTAATCTTTAAAAATGCAAAATTGATTAATATTAAAATTAATATATTAAGATATATGGTACATCATTAGTATTTAAAATATAAAAACAAAAAGCAAAAGATTTATATTTTAGTATTTCACCTAAATTAATGTACAACTTAGTTTAATGAAAATAAACATAACCTAAATTCTTGATGTAGTTATTCCCTTAAACAAAATCTAAAATCAATATCTAGATTTTAAAAACTAAAATGAGAAATCAATAGAAAAAAAGTTACAATTAATAATCCTTAACGAAAGGACAAAATAAAGCGTCCTATCAAGAAAAACTTAAACCTAAATTTTTCATTGCAGCTCATGTTTTCTTGAGAATATTACTCCCAGTATGATATTACTCAAATTAGAAAAAGCAAAGTTTGAACAAAAAGATGGACTTAATGATAGAAAATTTAGTGTTGATATTGTTTTGTAAAAGTGGTAATTTTTTTGTTAAAGAAAATAAATAACAGCAATTATTTATTTATGGTAAGAATTGAATAATATACGCATTAAAATTCATATTAAGACAAGTATCATATTCTACCATTTGATGCTTTTAATCAACATAAATTATTTTTTAACATGTGTTAGCTTTTCATGTCACGCCCCAAACCTAGAAGGATTAGAAGAGTGATCTTACAAAAACAAAAACAAACTTTTTGCTGAACAAACAATCCAATTACAAAAATCTACCATGCTTAACTATGCAACTCTCATTGTAGTTCTTACACAACTACAAAAATATACACACACAATCCCTCATACAAAAATTGGAACTATGGCAATCGTGGAAGCCTTATTGTCTTAATATACCAAAATACACACTATATAGTATGGCCCATTGTAAGCATTAGGTTTTGGCTTATGGTTTATATGTTCAATGATGATAGGCAAACACATTAATTAGATGTAGGGATCGATAAGGCATCAGAACTCCAAAAAGAGAACCCAAGAAGAGAGAAAAGTATGTGAAACAGTCATTAAACACAGTTAAAAAGTAAAAATTAGAGTTTGTTCAGAACTCAAAATCTAATTAGGGATAGGCACACACCTATCCTTTAGAGTTTTCATCAGAGTTGTCCATCTATCTAAAAAATTAGGGTTCTGTACTTATAAACTCATCAATAGGTGCACGCCTATTGTCTCAAATCCCACATTGGTTTTGCATCATTTTACATGCACATGCATTGGTTACAAAAAGAACTTGTCACTGTTGATCTAAGTATCAAAATCCCTTGATTCTCACACTACTTTTAGTGTTGTTCGAGAGTCCAGAGAGTAAGAAATTGGGAGTCTTCAAGTGTCTACCATTTAGGGATGGCAAAATCCAATGCCGCACCAGCACCGGAGAAAAAAATTTCCCCCCAGACCCTGCTAAATCACTAGATTTTTCTGGGTTTTTTTTACTAGGGGTATTTGTGAGTTTTAAGATGGTACATACCGCACCTGCATCTCACCTAGACTCTGCACCTGCACTGGACAAAAAAATTTCTCCCTAGACCTTGCTAAATCGCTAGATTTTTCTGGGTTTTTTCCAGTGGGGATATTTGCGAGTTTTAAGATGGTACATACCGCACCTAAAAAATATCCCGAATTTTTCCTAGATCATCCTCGCTTTTTTTTTTTTTGTTTTAAAATTTCTTAACTCTTTTAAATGAGTCAAACAATTAACATTGCTTAAAATACCATAAAAGTGCTAGTTGGTAATGGTGGAAAAACTTGTATGATGGGTTTCCTAACACCTAGGTTTGAATCACAACATTGTTTAATTAACGAGTTTTAGTTAAATATATAAGAAAAATAATTTTTATATAATTTGGAAAGGGTTGTGCAAGTGCAGGCCAGGTGCTGGGTTTACTTAGCAATACTGCACCCCAACTAATTTCCCCTTCAAATCCCTGTACCCAGACTTCATCCCTACAAAATCTAGGTTCTCCCCTCCCGGATCGACTGGGTAAAATTCGGGTACCCGAACTGTGCGAGGAACATTACAATCCCTACTTCAATTGTTGTCTTCTTGAAGGAGTTCTCGATGCTCGAAGGTGCCCTTTAGATTATTCTAGGGTGCCTGTCAATGTGAAGATTCTATTTCTAGTGGTGCCATAATCCGGGTCAGTCTTGAGGATATTCTATGTTTGTTTCGTGTGCTTTCTTGTTTGTTTAACATGTGGAATCATGTTTAGGTTTGTTTATGTGATGAATATGTAGAATGTGTGTTTTAGGCCTATGCATGCTGAAATCATGTCTAGTTTATTAATGCTATGTATGTTAGAATCATGTCTAGTTTATTAATATGCTATGTATGTTAGAATCATGTTAAGATTATGGGTGGTAACATATTTAGAATCATGTTGGGATTAAAATGTTGTTTATATGCAT
>SNVD02011352.1:0-11068 GCA_013180625.2 Boswellia sacra | reverse complement strand
AAATCCGTTTTGATAAATAAAAACCCAATTCACCCCCCCTCTTGGGTTGCCATACCTGGGTCAACAAGTGGTATCAGAGCAAGGTTGCTCAATTTTTTAAATCTTAATCGATTTTTGAGCTATGGCAACTTTTAATTCAACTTCATATGTTGAGGGACTTTCTATCTCTAGACCTCCATTTTTCAATGGAAGTGACTACTCTTATTGGAAAACTAGAATGATTATTTTCTTGCAATCTTTTGATTATGATTTATGGTCTATTGTTTTGGAAGGACCTTTTGTTCCTACAAAAATTGAAAATGGGGAATGCATGCTTAAAGAACCTAAAGAGTTTAGTGAAGATGATAAAAAGAAATTGAGTTTGAATGCTAAAGCTATGAATTTGTTATATTGTGCCCTAGATAGAAATGAGTTTAATAGAATATCTACTTGTTCTACGGCACAAGAAATATGGCACACACTTGAAGTTACTCATGAAGGAACTAGTCAAGTTAAAGAATCTAAAATTAGTACGCTAGTTCATAGTTTTAAGCATTTTAAGATGAAACCAGATGAATCAATTTCTGAAATGTTTACTAAATTTACGGATATTGTCAATGGATTGAAATCTCTTGGTAAATCTTATTCTAATGTTGAAATGGTGAGAAAGATTCTTAGGTGTCTACCAAAATCTTGGGAGCCAAAGGTGACAGCAATTCAAGAAGCAAAGGACCTCACCAAACTACCATTAGAAGAACTTATGGGTTCTCTCATAACTCATGAAATCATCTTGAAGGAGAATGAAGATGAAGATTGCAAAGTGGCAAACATGTGCTTCATGGCTTTAAGAGAAAATGAGATAAGTATTCTAAACCATGATCGTAAGCTTTCATATGATGAATTACTTGAAGTATTCCAAAATTTACATGTGCAAGTTGATAAACAAAATTAAAAAATCAATGCTTTCAAAAAGAAGTCAAAAATCATGTTATCTCAATTAGAAGAGTTGGTGGAAATAAATGAAGCTTTAGAAAATGAAAATGAAATTTTAAAGCAAAAAGATTTTGAAAGTTTTGAAAGTCAAATACATTTTTTAAAAACTGAAAATGAGATTTTAAAACAAAAGGATTTTGATAAATTAGAGAAAGAAAATGTTATTTTGAAAAAGAAAAATAATGACTTAAGAAATATTGTTGATAGTTTTATAAAAAGCACAAAAATTTGAATTCTATGTTACAAAACCAAAGGTGTGTTTTTGATAAAAGAGGGTTAGGATATAAAAGTCATAAAAATCAAAAGTATTTTAAAAACTATTTTGTTAATGCATCTTCTAGGAATAATCCTAATCATTCACGTAATTATTGTGGAAAAAAAGGACACAAAATGCATTCTTGTTACATTAGAAGAAATCCTAATTTGAAACAAATATGGATTCCAAAAAGGACCATAACTAACCCCCAAGGACCCAAGAACATTTGGGTACCAAAAAGTCGCTCTTTTAATGTTGATTGTAGAAACAAAAGAGTGGCAAACACAAGTGGTACTTAGATAGTGGATGCACAAGGCATATGATCGGAGATGCCTTCAAGTTCTCAAGATTAATCATGAAGAAAGGAGGATATGTGACCTTCAGTGATAATGCCAAATGAAGGGTAATCGGACATGGTGATATTGATGATGATATTGTTGAGGTAGAAAGGCAAATCAGGGAATCAAGACTTGATGAAAAGAGCCAAGATGAATTACAACTTCAACAAGAAAAGCTTGAGGAAGTAAATGATTCTTCCCAAGAATTACCAAATGAATGGAGGTGACACATCCGAAAAAGGATTGTCTCCCAAGTATAGGAGTGTCGAAGTAATAAAACCCGGTGAGACCGGGGTCGATCCACGAGGAAGGGAATTTAAGCGTTACAAATTATAAGCTAAATAAATGTGATATGGATGATTCAAAGAGGTGACATGATAATATCAACAAGCATGTAAGATGGTAGGTGGTATTACCGACCATTCAAATATAAAACAAAAAGCAAGAGGAGGTAAAACCATTCATGGAAATAGGTGGTATTACCAACCATAGTAAATTAAAGAACAATTTCATAAGGTGGTAGAACCTACCATAGTAAATAAAATAAAAAGTTCATAAACAATAGAATAATTTAAATCCAAGAGGAATTAACACAATAACAATGAAGGCTAAGGTTAGGGGATCCGCCCTTGATATTTAAAATAAGGATAATTAACCCATTTTAGTTATATGAATTATATTTGTTTCATTACCAATATTTATACCACTTCTTGTAAATGGGTTCAAGCATCCAATGTGCCAATCATCATATGTCTACAACAAATCAAGGTTCCTAACTAGATTCGTGTCGGTAAGAAAGAACCATACATCATCTAGAAAAGATCCAAGCATTTGATGTGCCAAGGATTGTCGACAATGGATCAAGACCTCCACTTTACGAGTTGTGTAAAGATTGATTAAGAAATTAAATATAAATCATATTGAATAAACATTATAAGATTAAGATTATTACGCACATATTAAGGATTAGAGAATCCTTATTCTCATATCAAGGGTTTCACCCTTTCACCTTAGCAAAAGAGAAATTAGAAGAACATTATAATAGAAAGAAAATAAAATGCAAGAAAAAGGAAATTCATTAATAACATAAACACACAAAACACAATACAAGATCCTAGCCAAAGCCAAAATGTTCCAGCCAAGGCCAAGATGCCCTAATGGGTCACAAGGCACCTCTATTTATAGATACATCCAGGGGCAAACTTGTCAAATTACAAGGGCATAATTGTCAAATATTAGTTGTAAATATCTTTGACAATTGGGATCATTAGGCACCGACTTTGACCATCAATTTTGACATCGAAATGTTGTGAATTTTAATCACATGTCTTCATGAAAGTTGTAGATATTTCTCTCAGCTTTCTAGAACATATTGATTTGCACAATTTGGATACGTATTTTGAGAGATACGGTCCAAATACTGAGGCCTGGTCAGACTGGGCCGAGACTGTAGATGGGTTCACTTCAAGCCCAATTTTGGTCCACTAAGAGCCCGAATTTGATGATCTTGTGAAATGCAATCTTGTAGACAATTGAATCAGCTTTCCAAAACATTAAGAATTGCACCATTCTGATCTATAAATAGAGAGTTATGCCCATTTTACCGAACCTGTAACAAAACGAAAATTAAGAGGAATTAATTCCAAAGATGCAAATGCTACAAATATGCTTAAGTTGAAGAATTTAATGACACTATTAATGCAATATGATGAACTAAACTCTTATTAAACATGCATATTTAAGTGTTCATCAGGAGGTATGCAAAAGCTCATCCTAAAGATCTCATTATTGGTGAACCATCACAAGGTATGAAAACTAGATCTTCTTTTAAGAACTTTTGTAATCATTTTGCATTTATCTCTCAATTTGAACCAAAATCTTTCAAAGAAGCTGAAAATGACGAAAGTTTGATTTTGGCTATCCAAGAAGAATTGAACTAATTGGAGAGAAATCAAGTTTATGAATTAGTCTCTATACCCAAATATGACTAAATCCCGTAGTCAAAATAGATTTTGCATAATTAAAAGAGAATTAGGCATGTTGGATATATCTTAATTTTGCTTTTATATGATTAGCTTTGAATGGTAGCATATGTTAAGGGGGAACATATATTTAGAGGGAGTAGTTAATTTGATTACATCTTTTTGATGATGACAAAAGGGGGAAAAATAGTTGGATTGCTTATATTCATAACAAGTGCCATCTTTTTGTTTATTCTTGATTTTATTTTCATTCTTTATTTTAGATATTATTTGAAAGCAATCAATGGTTTGTCATCATCAAAAAGGGGGAGATTGTTACCCTAAGGCTACATGATAATTTTGATGATAACAATACACATTGATTAATTATGATTTACTAACATGTTTATTTATGTGCAAGAGTAATATCATTAAAATAATTGTAAAATCAAGAAAAGGCTTATTAAAATGAAGTGTTGAAGCTAAGGAAAAGACTACATGTTAAAGGAACCAAAGTTTAAGAACAAGGTTTGACTCAAGGAATGTGACATATGAGTAATGTTCAATCAATTGATCATATATATCTTTATAGATGTCCAAATAATGTTATTCTTGAGCTTTTGGAAAGCTTACTCAATTTATAACATTTCATATGTTTTAAAGAAATTCAAATTTCAAGTGCAAGATTGTCCAAATCATCATGTAAATTGAAAGACAAATGGAAGCAGTTGACATGAGCACTGAATACTCTTTTGGACATATCTTGAGCTAGAAAAATCAAAATGACTTGATTCTTATGGAATTGGAAAGAGGACTTAATGAAGCATATTTCATATGTTTTGAAGAAATTCAAATTTGAAATGGAAGGCCGACATAATTGATATGCAATGTGATGGACTGACACAGAAAAGAAAAATCAACTCATTTGCACACCAAATGATGTTTTATCTATATCCTGAGCTAGAGATATCCAAATGACTTGATTCTTAAGGCATTGGAAAGATGATTCAATGGATCAGATTTCATATTCTTTGAAGAAATTCAAATTTCAAACAAAAGGTTGACATAATACACATGCAAGTCGACAGACTGACACATGAAAGAAAAATCAAGTCACATGAGCACCGAATGGTGTTTTGGCCATATCTTGAGCCAGAGATATCCAAATGACTTGGTTATAGATGCGTTGGAAAGCTTATTCAATTTTCCATATCTTTGATGATTTTTAGATTATCAAGTTTCAAACAGAACATTGACAAAAATGGCAGACAAGATTTCGGTTTTTATGGTGAGCAGAAAATTTGGAGTTGGTGTCTTCACTTGATTAAGTTTATCCCATTTGCCTATAAAAGGAGCCCTTCTCCCATGCATTCAGTTAGAGCAAGAGAAGTATCTATCAAGCAAAAAAAAAAAGAGAAATATCAAGTCTAGAAAGCTTTTATGTTCTTTATCTACTCTTTGAAGAGAGTTATACTTTTGTTGTAAAAATTATCCTTGTTCTTGTATTGTGGTGAGAGTGAGATATTCTTGTAAAGGATAATAGTTATCCTTGAGAGAACTCTTATTGTGTGTTATTAAGAGTTGAAGGAAGTTTCCTTGGTGAGGTTGTTCATCAAGAAGAATCTTGGTGTGGTGTTATCAAGACTTGAAGGAAGTTGCCTTGATGAGATTGTTCATCAAGAAGAACTCTTGGTGTGGTGTTATCAAGAGTTGAGGAAAGTTGCCTTGGTGGGTTGTTCATCAAGAAGAACTCTTGGTGTGGTGTTATCAAGAGTTGAAGGAAGTTGCCTTGGTGAGGTTGTTCATCAAGAAGAACTCTTGGTGTAGTGTTATCAAGGGTTGAAGGAAGTTGCCTTGGTGAGGTTGTTCATCGAGAAGAACTCTTGGTGTGGTGTTATCAAGGGTTGGAAGAAAAAGTCTTGATGAGGTTGTTCATCAAGCAAGTTGTAAAGATTTCTACAACTTAATGGAAAGCTTAGCTCGTGGAGTTAGGAGCCCGTGGACGTAGACAAGGTTTGCCGAACCACGTAAAATGAGTTTGCACTTTGTCTATCCCTATCTCTTTATATTTACTTGTACTTGTGATTGTTCTTTATTGCTATTCTCTTGATTGCATTCTATTTTTATCTTCTTCACCTTTATTCTCAAAGAAAGAGTTAAATAATTTTGATCTTTCAAGAAAAGTTTTCTAAATCCGTTTCTATAAATAAAAACTCAATTCACCCCACCCCCCGCCCCCCCCCCCCTCTTGGGTTGCCATACCTGGGTCAACATATATATGTTGAGTGAGTGTAAGTGAATGTGAGTGAATGTGGGGTTCATCAACTGTAAAGTCCTAGTCCTTGGAAACATGAATGTAATGGTGAATTGCAGCTTGGCTGCTCATGGTTATTGGCTGGTTTAGCCGAACCCCGTAATTTTTTTCTGTACCATATTTATTTATGTTTATTATATATTTCATAACTACTTTAATTTTGTTTGACGTAACTAAGTTTGTGGCTTTAGAATTTACATTATATATAGCATAAAAACATGTATTTCAATATATGCATGTTATGTGTATATGTCAAAATTTGGGTGACCAAAATGTCTTACAAACTTGAACACAAATAAAGAAAATACACAAAAATATTGGTTATGGTCTTCCTTCCCTAAAGCCATAGGAAACCATTATCGTTAGTGGAACAATAGGGTTGATCCACTCTTCATATTAAGTAAGCAATCTAAATTCATGAATTGGACATAAAGTTGATTATTTAGCTGAGATAGTGTTATTTAGCAACAACTTTCCATTACAGTTGTATTTGTAAGGTTGGACTTGACTTGGAGCTACGTATTAGAGTTGATTTAGAGTTTAACACGTGTCTAAATTCAAGAATAGCGACTTAAGGGGAATGTATTTGTGAGATTTTCAGCAAATAACCCCTTACCAAACCCATTAAGTAAAACTACCTCCTTTTTCAAAATTAAGCAAGTTGACCTTTTGAAGGAAGGAAAATACCAAAATACCCATGAAAATTGGAAAAATAACAAATGAAATATCAGTCACTCAACTCCTCCGTGCAGACATCATGACACGTGTTTGGTTTCATCAGCTTGCCTCTAGTGGTCGCTCCCACCATTGTGCTTGCATCCTGCTAGTCTTCGTTTGCTGATTGCATCTTTGCATCTTGTCTCGCGCCTTAATTGGCCTCTTACTCACATCCTGCTAGTTCTGCTGTTGTGTCGCGTCGTGCTTACCTCCCTTGAACTTACATCTTCAAACCTCGACTCACTCCACCACTGTGCTTAGGTCCTGCTCGCACATAAACGATGCATTCTCTTAGGTTTGTTTCACATACCCCTAAAGAGAAATGATGGGTGTTCTCGATTTTTTCCCTCTTCACTTGTCTGGAGCAAACATAGCTCTCGCTTGTGTCGACAACTTTCTTGCCTTTGTTGCATTCTCTCAAGTCTGTTTCATGTACCCTTTTGCTTTTTATTTGTAATGCTATCGTTTTTCTACAATTAATTGACAAGTTGAGAAATCGATTGTGGCTTCTATTGTATATTGTGTTGAATTTGGATTAGTTTTTTTTCTTTGGAGTTGATCTAATGCTTTCGTGTTTTGGTGTTTGCTTTAGGGGCTTTGAGCTTCGAATGACAAATCAAAATTGGATAGATGGGCTGAAATTTGATTTGATTTTTTCCTGCAACATTTTGTTTTAGGAATAGCTAAGAGATTACAAAACCTTTCAATTGCATTAGTTCAATGAGCTCTTGCATCCAAGTTATGTATAGTTTCATGGTTGAGTAGATGCCAATTTGATTTTTCCAAATATTATTTATACCCTCCAATTAGAATGTTGCTATTGGGTATATCTAAGTTTTGACAATAATATACATAATTTTTCCTTTTTTTTAAGTGATTGTTTTCATAAAATAATGGGTAAAACCAAAAACAGAGGGTCACATTTTGTAGATACTATATCAATGTGAAGCAAGTTTAATAAAATCCCAACAATGTTTACGGTGTTAACTTTTTAGAGGGTGTATTGTTTAAGTAATATTGATTAAATGTTCATTCATCAAACTGAAGCATTCATGAGATTGGAAAAATAAACTAATATTTTAACATTCCTCAAAATAAGCTATTTCTGTGACATGAGAAACTAAAGTAGTTTGCAGTTTGAAATTGAAGTCAAGTTATACTCTCTTTGTTGTAATTGTATCCATATTGAGGGAATTATAATTGTGGCAATACTTGATGGACTTTCTTTAGTCAAAATTTATACTACATTTGTATATATTACCTAAAGAAAAAAAATTGTGATTGAAATATATTATATAATATATAAAGAGTGAGTGGAATGAACCTCCCTTTTGGGTTTTTTTTTTTTTAATTTTAGTACATAATTGCACAAAATGTACATGGAGTAGATGATTTGTAAGCATTATTAGTTTCTTGATAGTTTATATGTCAGTGGTTCTTGGAGCCATATGCTATGAATCATTCTAATTTTAGCTTTCAAAAATTTAATTAGTCTAGTATTGGCATTACATTCTATAATTCAACAATTAGCCAGCATATAGAAAATTTAGGACCCAATCCAGCATTAATTTTATGGTATAAATATAACTTATTTTGTTTTTTTTAAATTTATAAAAGTTTTATCTTTTAAAAATTGTCATTATTCACTGATTTTAGATATTAACCACTAAAACTGGTCGCATTCAATCGTTCATTGGGCACAAATTTAACAAGATCAAATGGTGATCATACCTGTCTATTACCAACCACGTTACTACCAAATATTTGTACTATTCACTTTGGATATGTTTTCAAATCAAATTGTTGGTTCTACATTATACTGGGATCTAACCTTTTAACATATTCAAAAATCATATGAGATAGAACTGTATAGTTATAGCATCACAAACATGTATCGAGAATTTTAACATGCTAACTAGAAACACCTTTAAGCTTCAACTTTTTACACAACTTTTCAAATATAAATGGAGTTAACTGTTTTATTATTATTATTATTGTTTTAAGTGTCTAACTTAGGAAAAATTCTGTCTCTGTAACTTTTATTTTTTAATTTTTACTTAAAAACTTATGCGTTGCCTCTACGATACAGGGATTATTAGAGGAATTTACACATTGAAAGGTCTGTTCTATGTGATCACACATGTTCCACTCAGCATCCTGGAAAAGGTTGATCTTTTTTTGCAGGGTTTCATCCAGATTCCTACTTGCTTATTGTAGGTAACTAATTCCCTCCATTTGGTTATGAAAAATTACTCTGCTAGTTTTTGTTTACTTATTTATGTATTTAATTTTCTTGAAGCATATATAGGATTATAACTTGATTGCCATGTAAATTATTTTAAAAAAAAAAGATCTGCTTATACATTGAAGTTTTTATTCTAATGAAGAGGTTATTGATATACATTGTTATATGTAAAGGGTTTTTACAAAGATGGTTAAAATAAGGAAAAACAAGGTATCTAGGGCGAGTGGAATGAAGAAAGGGAAAGAAAGCAGGGTATCAAGGGAGAAATGAAAGCCACAAAAAGAAAAGATATTTGTAGATGATGAAAGGCCATACGAAGAAATGATAGCTGATGAGGTAGGTTGGAACACCCTTTATTTCCAAAATACTTATGCATTATTATCCTTTGATCTTATTATGGTACTCAGTATCAATGAAATGGTATCATCCTTGCAGCCTAAAATCAAGGACGTTGATTTTTTTTCCTACAAAGATAACTTGTAGGTCAAAGCTCAATGAGGTTTTAGACAACATTTAGGGAACACTTTCGTAGACTTAATTGAAATTGTTTAAGGATTCATGCTTTGGCCATCTTCTGGACATGCACAAGATACAATTTTCATCATCTATTTGTCACAAGATGCTTTTGAGGGAAGTGCACACTAACGATAATGGAATGACATTTTCTTGTTAATGGAAAGAAGGTAACATTTTCATCGAGAAAGTTTGCATCCATTACTGGCTTAGAGTTCAGCAATTTCCCAAGTTATGATATGCGAAAGAAGATCCCTCAAGAACAAAGCTGGTGTCATGGGCTACTTGGTGGAAGAGTTAAGTTCGACCACGAGGAATTACAAACAGCATTCCTACAAAGCCCAGTTACTATTAACATGCTAAGAGTAAAATTAGCAATGTTGTATTTCTTGGAGTGTGAATTATTAGGTAAATAACCAATAACGAAAATTAAGATAGATCATCTTCATTTGCTTGATGATATCGGTGCATTCAACGTATATCCTTAGGGACAAAAATGCTTTGATACTACATTAAACAGCATGAGAAATAACATTCAGGATCGACTGACCAAATGGAATGCAAAGAAATTGAAGAAGAGCACCCATAAAGAGCATTATAACTTACATGGCTTTCCATATGCATTTAAGGTAAATGTGTTGTATCGTTTTTCCTTTCGTTCTCCTTTGTTTAATATGTTATAACCTATTTACAACTTCTTTCCGTGTAATAGGTGTGGATTTACGATACTTTTGACCAATGTAATCCTAGATTGACAATTAAGTTGAAAAAAGAGTGTCCATTCATTCTTAAGTGGACTACGACAAGTTACCATACTAATAAGGAAGTGGAGGAGATCATTTTTCGTCAAAATCAGGTATGGACCCGTGAAATATATATCTTTGGATTTCAATTAAAATGTATAATAAATTTGAAAACCTTGGATTTTATGCATATTTGATAGGTGCAAGGTGAAACTGATTTGCATGCACAACCAAGTGAGACCACCAAGCCATACACTTCCCACTTTTTGCATTCTACAAAACTAAGGATTACAAAAACAAGGTTTAAGAGGGCAAAAGATTAGCATATGGCACAAGATGGAGCCACATCGCCTCCTAAAGAAAATGACACTACATCTACCACTTCACTTCCTAGAGTGGACTTAATTCAGCATGGACCGACTATCCGTTCAAGTATTGAGGAAGGATTAGACCGCATGGTAATTTTTATTATTGCATAATTTGTTTTTTAACATTATTTCATTATTGCATATTACATTTACACTTCACTCTTGTCATTTTTTGTTTATAGAATAAGAAGATTGTCCACATAGAGGGTGAAATAGGCTATCTTCAGATCACATAACAGAACAAGGAGGATGAAATCACTAAACAACTTGATCGGATAGAGAACTTGCTTAATCAAATCCTCTCATTTCTACAAGTTAGATACGAAGATTCAAGACAGCAACATAGTTCTCCTTTCCCGGTAAGTAATGCTTTTACTTTCTTACTTCTTTTGTTATCTACAATAAAAATTCAGAATCTCATGTTATATTATTGATGATAGGTTTTTTAGGACTCCTTGAATATTCTATTAAGAAAGTGCTGTAATGAAAATACATTGGGGAGCCAGCCACCGAATGCACTAACATTCACGATATCGATGTTGTCAATCAAGTTTCAGAACCCAAATGTGAGAAGAATACGCACACGTCGACATCTCTTCAACATGTAGACTTGTGAGGATTCAAACCACCCACGTGAGATA